>APFE031394535.1:0-17226 GCA_000404065.3 Pinus taeda
TTCAGAATCCACCCAAAGGCATTTTCTATGTAATTTCGCATATTTCATTTAATAAATCAAAAGCAAAGGAATGCACCAATGTGATGAATCCAGACCTAAAGGGGTTCCTAAATACAAATGTATATTATCTTAGGTCCACATAAAGCCATTTTTGTGATATTTTCAATGTTTTTAACGTATTAAAAAAAAAATACAAAGGGAAGCCACGGGATGGGCATTGCGACTTGTGATAAGTGATTTCAGGTGGACCCGATAGGGATATAGTGTGCATTTATGAAGATTTGAAGTCTATTGAACAATGTTCTATACGGATTTTCCCCGTATTAGTGTTTTTTCTTGTGTAAGCCAAGAATGCCAAAATCTGGGGATGACAAAGGCCCGATGGCCCCTTTCATTATAGAATAGGTGGCCACCATCCCTAAGGGTTTTTACTAATGATTTCTAATGCTCAAAGAAGACATTTGAGCAGATGAAGGCTGGAAGACAGGGAACCCAAAAGGGAAAATGAATAGACAGTGCAGATTTGGCTTAAAAGCCACAAAATGATAGAGAGAGAGGTTTCTAATTACTGAGGGTGTTATTGGAATTGTTGTTGAAACCGAGCATAGGCAGAGCCAAAGTAGGAGGCTAAGGTGAGAGAGAGCAGTGCAAAAAAGAAGCAACAAAAACAAGCAGCGCAGAAAGCAAAGCTGAAGTGCACGTAGCCAAGGGAGTCACTTGGAGTTCAAGTGGAAATCCAGAGAGCTGTAAACTAACAAAGAGCCAAAGAAGCTAGAGCCAAGAGCCAGAGCCCATTGTTCCTATGTAAAATAGTGGAGCTTATCCAAGAGCTTGTAAAAGGACCTACCATAATCCCAGAGAGCCTAGCTAAGTTGACTAAAGCTCAAGGATACGTAGCCCAAGAGTTTTGGGTGAACTCCAAATTAATATTGTTGTTATGTGTGTGTCTTTTGTTGCATTGTCTCTCCTACTTTATTTACCATTATATGTATTTATATATTAGTTTGAGCACATCAAATTACAGCACAATAACAAAATTTAAGGCATATAATCAGTTAAGAAAACAAATACCATCATACACCTATATTTTCAAGTATTTTTAATTCCAAATTGGTTAATCAATAAGACTTGGGAATATTTAAAGCTTTAGAAGTGGGAGAGATTCTTGTAAGTTAGATAAGAAGCCTAAGTGCCCCATTTTCATATCAACTTGACCTCCAAGGCATCAAGACCATTGTACCCCTCTTCCTCCACACCTGTCTACCCTGCCAAAGAACAAGGAAAGATTAGCATTTTCATTTATAAAATGAAAAGCTAAACAAAAATAGTTCTTTTTATTTCTTAATTAGCACATGCACGGAATAGTTAATACTCCCTAGATCAGATCCCATACTTAGTTAGTTTAAATCATCACATGTGATAAATAGCGTTGAGTTAGGTTTATTTTACATTTAGTTCATGATCTTTATGGAATTTGAATATGTTTCTTTCCTTGTACTTTATTTCTTGCAAATAGGTTAGGGTTTCCATTTCAAGAAGTTCATTTATACAATTAGTTTAGAATTTGATTTTAGTACATGCACTCCACTACATCATGACAAAAAAGGAAGGACACAATGTATGTTGCACATATAGTGTCAATACCTCTTAAGCTTGTATGAACCATGGGTTGATAATTAAAGTCGGTAGACTTGGGAGTTGCAACATTCTTGTTATAATACCGAGGCTTATCACCATGCATGCTGTCATAAGTGTTCCTATAAATCTTACCTAACTTGGCTGTGTGTGAACTCCTGAAAGGTCTATACCTTGCCTGCCAAATAGCAAAGGTTTTAGGCTTCAAAGTAATCCTATAAGTAGCTCCATGGTGATATGCAAATACTTTCAAGGCCGAGCTAGCTACACATTTATGCATGTTGAATGTATCTACGCTACTTATAATGCAAGGATGGAGAAGCATGCCTTCATGGGTTTCAACTATCCCTACACTTAAAGGGAGCATAACCCTTCTAGATTTGAATTAACACCATTTGAACAAGTTCTAGCGATTATATCTTGATGAAGGAACATCCATGTATATTGAAATACCTTTCTAAGTGGGTGGTCTCTTACGTACTTATTTTATGTTAATGAAAAGTGATCTGAACTTAAACAGGAATGCAACAAAACACATATATAACCACAAATACAAAGATTCAATAGAAATAAGACGCCATTTCATTACTACCAAAGAACTAAAATATGCTTACAAACATATTGGAAATAAGCTAACTCAGGTGATGGTAGATTATCTTGAGAAGAGATGTGGTGGCTACATGCCTCTGAACTGTGTTACAATGAGGCTCTAAGGCCTATTTATTATTGAAAAACAATGGAAAACCCTAAAAATCCAAAAACCTAACCTGGCAGATGAAGCACCAAAACTATGGGCCCTGTTTGGGTAAATTGGTATATCAACTTCCTAGGGTCATAACTTTGGCATATGATCTTCATTTGACATGCACAATACCTTGCTAGAAATATCTATCCAAGGACTAAAAATTTCAGCTGCAATAATAAGCCAGAGACTCATGTGTTTTTTTCTTCTACAAAAACATCATTTAGGGCCTCAAAACAACTCCGGAAGTTCAAGAGCCAACAAACTTCCAAAAATAGTGAGTTGTGCTACAATAAAGGAAGATAAAAACTAAATAAAAAAATGGTGGGGGTCCAAGTGGAATACGTAGTTGGCCACCAATATCCACATGGATCAGTCCTTACCCCTTAGGAATTAATGCTCCCCATTGCATTTAGTGCCTCCATGAGATGGGGAAATTATGTTGAGATAGGTCTCTTGTGAGCCACTTGCATTGGTGTAGGAGTTCACTAGCTTTAACAGCCCTATACAATTGGATATTCTATTGGTGAGTATCCTTGATCTGTGTGTCTATGATACAATTAGTTGTGGCATGTTCCATGCAATTTGGGTCTAACTCTATTGGTCTAAGTTGTTCTGCAATGTCAAATGTGTCCAGTAATGGTGGAAATTATGACCGAAGGCAATCCACATTGAACATTGGGTGCAGGCCAAGGAATGGTGGAATGCTTGTTGGTCAGTAGAATTGTCCTACTTTTAACCTCTATACTACCTCAAACACTCTACCTAAGCCTATGTTTTAACCTTAGAAGCCTATTTATTCCCACACTTCTTTTAAACTTGTACTCATTCCTGCACTTCTTTCATGGTTTTCGTATTAAGGGTTATATGAACTTAATTGTTAATTAAACATATTTAATATCGTATTTTCCTTTGCAACTTATATGTTCTCTTTCCTAAGGTAATTCGATAAGGATAAAGTACTAATCAATGTGGAAGATGGGTTGGTGTAGGAATGATTCTTGTACCATTCATCATTCATTCACTTCCGAGGCAGCTGTCAACTTCAACTTGGTTCACCGCTTATGGCTGAGACAACTTGACAAACTATGCAGATTCTTTGCCAAAAGATTAGTCATCTTTGTTGGATTTGGAGCATAGTGAAATACGCAAGATGTGAAGACCAGGGTTTTGACCAAGAACCCTTGTTTAGTATTTTTTTAATGGTAGAAAAGACCAAGTTAAACTCTTGTTTTTCTTTTGTTGCAACCTATAGCTGAGATTTTATATTTAATAGGGTTTCTAGTGGAAGTTAGGTAGCGATACGCTAAGGAATTTTTGACAGATATTATGATAATTTTGTGTCGCCATATTTTCTGGGTTAGATTTGGAATCCACAATGTATATTTGCAACTCTTGAAGTTTAATAAAAAGGACTGCGCCAGTTATGCATTTTCCTGTTTTAACATATTAGTGATGTATTATTTGAGTACCTGAATTTCCAAATCTCATAGCAGGGAAATGAGCTGGTTGGCTATGGCCCAACCAACCCAACTCATTCTCCCTTTTTTGTAAGGTGTGTTAAATTTATTTTTTATGCAAGATTTGATCATATTATATCTCATTCTTTCATAGTTAACAAGCTTTAACTTCTTTGCAAGTTGTGTGATTCAGATCCAAAGTGTGCAGGCTTGGGTGTGTTTATTTCCCACTTTTTGGGTTTACTCCACTTTCCTTTGATGCATTTTTAATTTCCTTTCTACAAAACGAGTGTGTTTTAGTTGCTTGCACCGATGCATTTTCATTTCTGCAAGTGAAGGTTGCTTAGTTTACTTGTGCAAGTCCTTTTATTTCCTACAAGATTCATTTGCTTCCTTTTGAAAATTGTGTTTTATTTATGAGTGAAGTTTCCAAGCATTCTCAACATGAAAGTTCAGTTTAGAATTAATTTATCTTTATGAGCTTTATTGAAACATTGCTTGAATTATATAGATCTACGTTTGCACTCATTTCCCTTGCAAAAGTAACTCAGTTTAACATTGAAATTATCAAAGGGACCTTTAAGCTAAAACTTTTATTTATAAAAAGTGTAGATCTAATTTACATAAAAATAGTCATATCAAGAAGAAGCCTACTTGAATTTGAATTAGATAATTATTTTTCACGTGAAAGAAGTTCCCTGTTCTAGCAAGGATTTTCTATTTAAATTTCGAAGTACCTTTCATTTCCAAATGCATGATTGGTTAAAGAGTATTTTGCTTAAGAGTTTTTATTTCCTCACCTCTATTTCACCTTGCAATTTGTTCTTAGTTAACACCCTTTTCATTTTCTCCAGGTGGTATGGAAACCTAGTACAAGAACATTGATTTCTCAGTATAGGAACCTTTGTTTCGGTATAGGAACCGATATCCTGGTACAGGAATAGAGTGCTCTGGTACATGAATCCAGAGCTCCTGTATAAGGGTTGAAATATTTAGTGCAGGCACATATTATTCAAAACAACCTCCCAATCCAGAGAGGCTAGTTATGGAGAAAAATGACTCCACTCCTGAGTCTAGCCTGGCTTCTGAGCTTAAGAATATTTGCATAAAGGTCCCTTTCCTACAAGCTATGAAAGAGATCCCCATATGTACAAAAATCATTAGGGAAATCTGTCTTAAGAAGCTAGGAAGGAAGAGAATAGAACCCCAAACCATTCAGTTTGTTGGCAAAGTAGCCAAGTTTATGACAGGATAGGCACAGATGGAGAAATATAGTGATCTTGGAAACCCCTTTGTTTCTATCAAGATAGGTGATATCCTTGTCCCCAATGTGTTAATAGACCTGGGGGTGACAATTAATGCTATGACTAGGAATACCATGGATCAACTTAGGTTAGTCCATATTTGTCCTACCCCTACTATGCTTAAGCTTGCAAACAGAACCAAAATGAAGCCAAAAGGTGTGTTGGATGATGTGTTTGTTTCTATTGATTCATTTGAATACCCAATGTATTTTATTATGTTTCAGACTAGAAATCATGTGGGTGGACATCCCTTGATTCTAGGATGACCATGGCTTGCCACACCTTATGCTTATATTGGATGTCGCTCTAGTGATATGTACATTTACCATGGAGACAATAGGAAGAAATTCACCTTATACGCACCTACTAGATCCATCGAGGAGCTCAAAGATACCTTATGGCTAGATTATGACAATAGTGATGAGGAGACTTGATCTGTGTCTTTAATCCATCATCATACCAGGTCTACCCAGGAGGGTGATTTATGGGACTTCTTGAACAATCAAGACACAATGCCAAATTATGACATGCTTCATCAAATATTTAGTATATATTTTCAAGAAATTTATAGTTCTCAACCTCCCTCATCACAGACTCTAGCAACATCTTCATGTACTCTTGAGCTTGAGACCACTCTTGTTGAGATTAGTCCAAGAAAATCTTTACACATCAGCTCAGACATGGATTCATCCCAGTAAGAGAATATTGTTAGCTTTTTGCGATATCACCTTGATGCCTTTTCATGGAGTTACAAAGTTATGAAAGGAATACCTCCTAAAACTTGTACTCATCATATCTATATTTCGAAGGGGGCACAACCTGTTCGACAACCTCAAAGGCACATGAACCCTACGCTAAGAGAAGTTGTGAAAGAATAATTACAAAAACTCTTAGACCCTAAGTTCATTTATCCTATATCCGATAGCCAATGGGTCTCTCCATTGGTGATGGTTCTGAAAAAATATGGGAGATGGCGCATTTTCATTGATTGCAGAGAGTTGAATAAAGGCACTCTCAAGGACTATTTTCCCCTTCCTTTTATTGATCAAGTGCTAGATACCCTCGATGGTAAAAAGTACTTTTCATTTCAAGATGGATTTAGCAGATATAACCAAATCCAAATCGCACCCAAATATCAAGACAAAACCACCTTCACATGCCCATGGGGGACATTCACCTAGTGAGTGCTTGCCTTTGGGCTATGTAATGCCCCATACGCCTTGTTTCTGGGAAAACTAGTGTCTATCTGCTAGTCCCACTAAGATGGGTAGCTATCTTAGAAACAAACAATTCAAAGTAAGTTGTGTTATTCCTTTATGGATGATAGATAAGAGAGAAGCAGAGAGCACCAACCTCAATCTTTTGCTTGGCTCCTTGCTTGTTTCCTCTCTCCTTTGATAGATCTTGTCACTCCTTTCTCACTTTTCCTGCTTTAAAGAACATCTATAGAGACAAAACAACATAAAACTATCAAAGCATAGAGATCTATAATACCATAACCAATGTAGAATCAGAAGTACATTAATCATACAATTGCATTCACCATTACAAGATTTACAAGTACACAAGTATATGGAGGAAAACTCAAATAACTTTATTGATAGTAGAAGTAGAAGAGAGGATTACAACCTAGCTATTTGATCCAGCATCATCATCCCAACATGAAAGCCCTCTTCACCTCATGAAAAGCAAGATCACCCAACAATACAATGTCTCAAAGAGAAACCAACATCACTTCCTTACAAATTACAAAATTCCAACCTATGGATCTCTGGGATGAGGGATCCATTTATAGATATTTGGAGAGGGGTGAGTCAGCTTCTAGATCTTTCATTAGTGTCATTTCATTGATATTTCTTGGTTCCACTTGGAGATTTCATGATCCCTTACTCATCCCTAGGCGAATTCAGAGAGGCAAGTGTCATATGAGCAGATTCTAGAAGATTCTCTGAGTTTCCACCTAGCAAACTACCAATGCCATTTGTCTACTCTTGCTCATCGCACCCTACAGAAGGAATTTTCAGTATGCATCACACCCCCTATGTGTAACAGGTGAGATGCATCACACCTTGACCAAGGAGCAGTCTATATGGTCTAGTTTTGACCAGTTCTGAGTGGTTTTTCAGGGAGAACTTCTGGGAAATGATGTAATCAATTTACCTTGATCCTTTAGGGTGTGAAACAACACTTTTACAGGTTTAAGATCCCTTGGTTTATTGACACATCTGATTTGGATTGCAGTGCCCAAATATGTCTATAACAGTTGCCCCCTAAAGCATGAGGTCGTAAATCTTCTGATCTTGGGTGAAATGCATTATCATGAGGATCCGAGGTTTTTTCAAACTAGAAGGTGACCTATATAAAATAAAATACAATACATTATCTTCATCTTATTTTCATGATCTAGCTGAGGCAGGCATTCCCATGCTTAGCTTTATAAATTCATTTTCATGTACATAGGACAGACAACTGTCTGTATGGCAGACTGATGATTCTAGTAGAGCCATCATCCTTTAGCTAGGATGATCATCTGTGCAGCTATGGAGTACATTTGATGTCTTTATTTTCCTAAATATATCGCAGCCTGGATGGATGAAACTAGATCTAGGGTCTTCAAACTCATTCAATCTTCGCCTGATGTACAAGTCGATCCATGTGAAAAAATGTCCTGAAGTCGAACATGGAAAGACATCGCCTGATTACCAGCCAATGATGTAATTTATTAACATGCACAAGAGGAATCATCGATAATGATAATGACCCTCAAGGTGCTATAGTACAATTCACATGGTGTGAATATAGGGTATGATGTTGAACACCACATAAAATCTTTGCATCGAAGGCCATTCATGTAAACCCGTTGCCGGAAGTGAGAAACTTGCCATTGAGGCATGCAAGCTACAAAGTACTAAAAGGGTTGTTCCTAAGTCAACTTCTTGGATAATGAGTTGATGTTGACAAGAAGTGACCCATCGTAGGAGGACCTTAATGAATCCCCCATCTACGACATGAAACGAAGCAAATGATTTTCTGGAGGTGAAAACGATCTGATGATACAAGTTTCGGGAATGGCGGTCATGAAAAACAAAGTGTGAAAATATTGCAGTGGATGAGGCATTAGCTGGGTTGGTGAATTCTCTGAGTGACTAATCTTGAACATATCGATGACACTGTGATGGATCGGTAGTGTTAACCCCATGGATGGTATGGAGGACCAATGGTGATGGTGAACGAAATAACCCAACCTGACTCAACCATGGTGATGGAGTGAAAGTGTCATGTTCAAGAGTGACCTGCTACCAATGAAGTTCTTCAAGTTTTCTTCCCATTTTTCCCCTGTCATTGCTTACCAATCCCTCTTAATTTGTGTCAAGCTTAAGGAGGATAACATATGCTTGTTCTATAATTTTCCCTTTGAGCAAAACTGTCGCTATGTTTTAGCGAGCCTAGCAACAGTGAAACTCGCTCTTGTCTGGATGGACAAGTTTGTCGCTGTTGTTTTAACAAGTTTAACGACAAAGACAACTCAGTCCTTTTCATGTTTAGATAGTTTGAATAGAGATGGAAAGGAAACTCCAGTAGTCCTTTTTTGTGGCATAATCCCTTAAGTTTGAAAAAGTATAAAATAATACGAAAGGGATTACTTTTCAATAGTTTTAGCGAGCCGAACAAGAAAGTGCTCAATCTTTTTTTGATGATCCCTCAAGTCCAAAAAGATTAAAATATAGAGGAGGGATGGCGCTTCCCTTTACTTCAACGAGCTGGAAATGCCAGTAGCTTTGCAATCTTTTCATATTTTACGAGTCTCAAAAGAGCTTAAAGGAGAGTCATTTTTTAGGAACGAGTGATGTATCCGGGTAGCAACTGGTTCCAGGTAAGTTTGGAACTTCTCAAACATGGCAGTGTAATGAGGGTGGCTAATAGAATCACTCGTTGTAGTTGTTCCTTGAAATGGTAAAAATTCAAGTGGAAGCATAGGATCGGCTAAAAGAGTGGAGGTGACGGTAATAACACGACCAAGGCTCAAAAGGCTGATAGCAATGCGATCACAAAGGTTATTTACCAAGGGTGGATTCATGTTTAGTGAACTTGAATCTTTAGAAACTATGCTTAGTGGTGGGTTTATTTTTTAACGAGCTTGAACCCTGTGGTAACACTACTCATGATAATAGTCAGAGATGTTCAATTTACCATTAACACTATGTTCTTTTGACAGTCGTACTACCTGTTCAATTACTCCATCAAATTGATTAGAAATGCAAATACATGCTTGAAAAATGAGTTAAAAACCAACATCTTAACAATAACATAAAAGTAGTTTTACCTCTCATTTTACCATTTCATTCAAATTTGGGATTGTTGGAGCTCTGGAACTTTTTTTCCCCTCGAATCATCAACTGATTTTGGGAGGTCTGGTGGACTATTTTCCACACCATCTGGACTAGGTAGGAGCTAACCCTGAGCTCTTCAATTGCATTCTTTCCTTTTCTGATTCTGAGAAACTTTTCCTGTTCTTCTGGGCCTCAGGGGTTTGGACAATTCGTTCTCTCCCCATCGCACCTAGTATGCATCGAAAAGTGTGATCTATACTGAGCTAGACATTATCCAATAAGTATGCATCCTACCCTGTACACAGATAAGGTGCGATGGGCACAGGAGGAAAATTTTATGCAGTGTTTTCTCATGGAAATTTTGCTTTTTTTTGCCCAAATCAGGATCTTAATTCATCTCTTGTTTGCATTTCAGAGATTCATCGGATGAAGATGGTTTTTACATGGCACGAAAGTGATCATGAAGAAGAGGATATGATTGCCTTACACGATCTAGGCACAGTTATTACATTGTGAAAATATGGCCTGCTCAAATTCTTCCACATATCCAACATGAGGCAACAAATAAATTTGTTGCTATATCTTCTCGATGCATGGGATCCTACCAACCAAGTGTTCCAGATTAGAGGTAAATCCATCCCTTTGGCAGTTGAGGATATCTACTTTTTGACTGGGTTATCTAGGCGTGGCACCCCTCTCTCATTATCAGGATTCGCCCATGGAGGTGAATCTGTGAGGGATTATATTCGTCAGCTTTGTAGAGATGGATCTCAACCAAGCAGGGATTGTAAGATCAGTAGATGTCACTAATTGGTCCTTGAGAACTATTTTATTCACCTTTGCTAGATTGTCTGGTGGTGCGGCTCTTCATTTGGCCAACAGGTTCTATATGCAGTATGCCCTGGAATGCCTTGAACCAAAGGTATTCAACTGGTGTGATGCAGTACTTCTGGTTATAAAAGAACAACTTTCTAAGGTGAAAAACAGAAGATCCAATAACTTTGGTTATGATTCCATTCTGACTGCCTTCACCTTGCAGAGGATTCCACTGATGCAGCCACAGTACATTTCACTTGGATTGCCAGCAACGAGGGAACCACGGATGTAGAGATGGGTCAATCTCATGGCCAGACATGCTGGTCAGTCACATTTTTCATTCTCTAATGCCTTCTTTGAGTGGTTCAACCATCAGGAGATGGTCTTCGTAGAGTATCCATATGTTGGGATGGATTTCTGAGGTGACCCAGATTTGGCGTTACTGGCTGGTGAGCAGTGGGGTGTTATAGGTAAAAATATCCGACCATATCTCTGTTTATTGCTTTTATAATGTTCTTGTGTTTTTTAAAGGTTATCAAGACTAATTAAACTCATACATGTGTGCAGATATTGGACCAGTGCGACCAGCAGTGCGCTCGAGGGTAGCAGCTTTCGTTCCAGTAGGAGAGGCTGTAGAGAGGGTTGTCCTTCGTGATTTGGACATAACAGAGACCCTTGCAGTGTTGCAGAATTAGATCAAGGGTCTTACCCTTGGTATTCAGGATGTGAGGACCAACAAGTTACCTCTAAGATTATAGTGCCATACCACTAGCGTGTTGAGTCGATGGACTAGGCTCTTACGTATGATCGTGCAAGAGGTAACTTGCTATCACCATCACCATTAGTTTAGGGTGCTTTTCCACATTTTTGAGTTTTTTGGTCGCATGACCAATTTTTTCCTAGACACAGAATATTTTGTAAAAACTATAAATAGTTATGTATATTATTTATTTTCGAAGTTTTATTTCGCTTAAATTGTATGATCCTGATGCAAATGTTGATTGAAATGCTTTTTCCTTTATAAATGTTGCAAATGTCTATCTAACACATAATTTGATAATGAATCAGTTAATGTGTTTAAGTTTCTAGAAATTTTTTGATATTGAATAGAATCAAACTGTCTTTCCAAAATCCTGACCCTTAGGAACATACAATAGATAGCTGGATTCCGAACAGAATAGATGCCAGTAAGTTGTAAGATGATGAGTTATGAATCTAGCCTGACAACAAGTCAGCGTATGCCATGTGCAATGGCATCAAAGAGAAGCTCCATCAATGCGCTGTACTCAGCGATGTTGTTCGTTGATCGACCAATACATATCCCTCTGAAACTCACTAGCTCGCTGGTTGGATCAAAGATGGCCCAGGCTAATGATGATAGATTCCGCGTACTACGATTAGCTCCGTCGACATATCCAATGAATGATTCCAATAGGTCCGACATCTACAACAAATGCAAAGTGGATTACCTAACCAAAATTGTCACTCTTGATGAAAACAAAAACATAACAAAAGCATATAAAGAGATTACTACACTTAATCAAGCATAGTAACATTTAAGATACAACCCGTTTTGGGGTTGCGATAGTGGAATCCCATCATAATCTACTAGCTCGTAGGATCCTTTTGCTAATACTCGCTTAACAATGTAGGGACCCATCCACAATGGTTGGAACTTACCTGCTCCCAATTTATCGGATTCCTAATTGTAAAGTAAGACCAGATCACCTTCTGAGAAGACACGGGGTTTGAAATTTTCGTCAAATTGTGCCTTGAATCGTTTCTTATGAGCTTCGTTAGCCAAAGCAGTGTCACGATAGGTTTCATCCAATTGGATTAGTTCCAAGAAATGAGCCTCTTCCTCTGAAGTTCTAGGGAGTAGATCGATTGCGAGCCTGAGAGATGAAATTTCACACTAAATCAGTAAGACCGCTTCTAGGCCATACACCCACTGAAAGGGTGTGAACCCAGTCGCATTTCTCACTGATGTCCAATATGCCCACAAAGTTGTGTATAGGATTAAGTTCCAATTCCATTTGTGGACTCCAGTCATCCTTTGCAGCATGTGCTTCAAGACTTTGCTGATGGCCTCAACTTGTCCATTAGCTTATAGATAATAAGGAGTAGAACTGTCGTGCGACAGTCCTAATTTGGTATCCAATTCAACCATCATGTGATTATGAAATTGCAATCCATTATCTGTGACTATAGCTTGTGGAACACCAAATCTAGAGAATACATGATTAAAAAAAGAAACGAGTAGTTGTTTCATCATTGTTGTTTAATGTAGGCATCGCCTTAGCCCATTTTGTAAATATTCAGCTGCGACTATGATATACTCATGCCCCTCAGTTGAGTTGGGGTTACATGTCATGAAATCTATGCCCCATTTGGTGAATGGTCCAACAACAACTACTGGATGTAGCGATGTGGGCAATATTCTAGTTTTGCAATTGAAGATCTGACAAGCATGGCAACTTCTGATCACGATTATGCAATCTTTGAATATAGTAGGCCATAAGTAACCTGCTCGTAAGATCTTTTGTGCCGTAGTGTAACCAAATTGATGCCCCCACACACACCTGAATGATAATCATTCAGGAGTTTTTCGGCCTCCTCATGGGTGAGGCACCTTCGCAGAACTGTATCGACACCATGACAGTAAAGGGTATCACCGACGAGCATGTAGAATTTTGCTTAGTATCGAGTACGTCATTGTTCAGAGCGAGAGGTATTAGGCCTAAATTTTTGGGTTTGGAGATAGATCAGTATATCTCCATACCATGGATAGCTTGACGATATTGGAAACAAAGATTCGTCCATGATTGATGCTTTAGATGTTGAATCATTGGACAACGATGGGAGGTCGCGTAGTAACTCCGTGAAAACTAGATATTTCTTTGATTTGGATTTTGTGAATTCTAGATCAAACTCTTGCAAAATCACTATCCATTTTGAATATTTGCCCCCAAGTAATTGACATGATAAAATGTAGGTCATAGGGTTGCAATTTGATAGAATGTTTGTTTTGCGAAAGAGGATATAGTGTCGAAATCTCTGTATTTCTTGAATAGCTGCTAGAGCCAGCTTTTCAATATAAGAGTACTTGCTTTCTGTAACATTTAAGTTTTGACTGGATATTCAATTCCATTGTCTTCTTGTACTAAAACCATTGCTATGGTTGTATCTGCTACCGCAAGATACAAGTTAAAGTCTTTTTGATAGTCAAGAGCGTACATTAATGATGCTTTTATTAGGGAATCCTTTAAAGTGTAAAATGAAGCTTGCGCAACGTGATCCCAGTTGAAGGGTACTTCTTTTTTCAAAAGACATGTATAACCTTAGAAGGTTCGGCATAATTTGGAATGAGCCTCCTTAGAAAGTTTGCTTTCCCTTCAAGTTTCTAAATCTAAAATAAATTTGAAGGTGGAGGCATGTCGATGATTGCCTGAACCTTACATGGGTCGAGTCAAACTACAAAACCAAGTAAATGACCAGAACCGAGACAAAACACACACTTGTGTGGATTGAGTCATATCTTGTAGTGTCGGCAACGTAGAAATATAGCTCTCAAATGTTGTGGATGATCAGTCCACTTTCGTGAATGAGTCGGTAGATCATTGAGATATGGTTGAATGATGTGTTTGATGTCGTGGAAGGCATAGTTCATTTCCCTCTGAAAAGTTGCCCATGCATTCTTTAACCGAAAAGGTAGTTTATGGTACGCGAATGTGCCCCACGGACATATAAATGCAATCTTCGACTGGTCCTATGGGCAGATGTTTATTTGATTATATCCAGAAAATCCATCCATGAATGAAAAGATTTCGCATCCGATGCATTCATCAATTATCTAGTCGATAAAGGGTGTAGGGTAGTTGTCCTTTGGACAAGCTTGGTTTATATCCCTATAATCAATGCACACTCTAATCGTTCCTTGTTTTTTCATCACAGGAACAATATTCAGTACCCAATCAGTTAGAGGAATAGGGAAAATGAAACCAGCATGTAAAAGTTTTTCAACCTCTGCCTTGATGGCAGCGGTTTTCTTCGAGTGAACCTGTCGAAGCCGTTTTCGTACTGGTTTGACATATGGATATATCTTGATTTTGTGTTCAACGATGCTCGAGTCAATGCCTGGCATTTCTTCATATGACCATGCAAAGACATCTCTGAATTCGTGAAAGAGAGTGGTGTATATTTCTAGTTCTGAAGAAGAGCAAGATTTGCTGACATGAATATTCTCTATAACATTAGGTTTGGTCGAGATATTTATGGTGATAGTTTCTTCAATATTGGACAGATTTCGCTTGGAATCCACCATATTTACAATATTTGATAGAAAATCAAAAACTGAAGGATGATCAAGGTCGTTGGAATAATCTTAGTCATTATATTGAAGATGGGAATGATGGTGGTAATCTTCCCATGGTGCCTCTCCTATCATCATTGACTGAATGATTGCTTCATCTATAGAATGTACATGCGACCAAGGATCTAAAGAGGTTCCATATTCTTGAGACATATCTATCCAAACAGTCGATGAGTGTTGATTTGGGTTTGCCGCCCAGGCCAAGAAAATTGATTGCTACAAAATTTCTATGGGGCTTGGAGGCAACACCAAGCGATGATCCATGCTAACAAAATGTCTGGAAATCTTCTTAGTCTTTGTTGATGTAGAAGACATCATATTACAGGTTTCCACCATGGCCACTTCCGCCAAATTACTTGGAGGCAGTAGGGAAAAAGTACCCATTAAGGCAGGGTCTTTTAGGAGGCCTACTCCGACATTCTGAAGCAATTGAGCGCATCCATAGATCATTGGAATGCTTCCTGTAACTTGTGAACTATTGGGGAGAAAGTTTAGTTGGTCAATGATTATAATTCCACCTTGGAATGGAAATGCAATCTTTTTAGATTATGTTGACACAACAGCAGCCATAGCATAAATCCAGGGCCTCCCCAGTAGGATATTGTAATCAAGGATTCCATTGATAACTTCAACTTCAATTTCTATTGTCTTGCCCCCCAGTTTGACTTGTAAGTTACTTAATATCCCATACGGTGTGTACGTTCTTCCATTGAGCGCTTTTAATGCCATTAATGATTGCGACAAGGGTGGTGAGCCTAAAGTTTTCCAGCAATTCATTGACATTATACAGGTGGATGCACCCTTGTCAATGATCGTTCGATGAATAGTTTGTTGAGGGCTTTTACATATATAAGGAAAGCGAGTAGGGCTGGTAACTGAGGTTCATATCCTTTGTGGTTAAAGGCCATAAGATTGGAATCTATTGGGTCAATCCCACCTATTGCTGATAGTAAAGCTTGCTTTTGGGAGGGGCAATTCTGTAGTACTTCAAGTGTCGACATAGCGGATGGTGATTGAGCCAAATCCTCTATTATATTATAATTCTGTGTTGCTTGAGCATGAGGATTAAATGTCGATTTATGTAATACTCCCTTCGACGGCTTTATTGTTAGTTCAGGAATGATGGGTGGCACAACTTCTGATGAAGTTGTTGTCAAACTACTAGGTTGATCAGTAGCCTTGTTATTGTTCGACATCTGTGGATTCCCTTAATATTTGTTCCTTGTCAATATCAAAGCATCATTTTGCTACTTCAATATGGATAACATAAGCACCTGGGATGGGGAAGCATTATCAATAGCAACAAGTTTGGTTTCTAGGTTTGGAAACGGATTAGTCAACACTGCTGAGGTGCTTGAAGATTTTAAAAATTTCTTGACCTCAGCTCGATGTGGACAATATTTCGTCCAATGTTCCTCATTACATATGAAACACGGTTGACCTGGTTTCTTTCACCCAGTAGGGTTTTCAGAAGTTTTTTTAGGAGGTGAATCTTCCTGTTTCTTCTTTTTTTTTTTCCCTTTCTTCTTGCCCCCTGGTTGCTTCGGTTCTTTGCCTTTATCAGATGACACGACATTAACCTCCAAGGCGGGAAGTTTGTCATTTGCTTTCTTGCTAGAAACTGCAAGGGCTTTACAAGTTTAAGACTTTTTGGTTTGCGTACTTGACGTGCCAATCTTGCCATCACCAGTGTGAGAGTCCCTGTTTGATTTATGAGAGGGAGGAATGGAAAAATATGGTCTAGGAGCCTCAGGAATTTTGTCATAGAGCATGCCAGACTAAGTATAAATCAGTTCTAGATATTGTGCATGAGCAATGACTTTCTCTTCAGTGACGACAATTCCTTTCGCCAAATCTTCTGTAATAGAAGGTAATACTGACTTAATAAACCACTCAACTAGAAGTTGATCAGGAACATAGGTCTTTACCATTCGACGATGTCGTTGCCACTCATGAATATGATCAAATATGTGAGTGGCAGTTTTCTACTTAAAATTGGTAAGGAGTTTTGTTCCTGTTTCATACCTTATGGGTAATTGAAAGTGGGTTAAAAAGGTAGTGGCAAGGGCGTTGAAGTTATCAAATGATGCTCTAGGAAAATCAATGTACCATTTCACTACTAGACCAGTTAGCGTTCACTGAAAAAGGCGAAGCCTAATCAAATCATCATTGAGGGTGTTGGATGAACACCACAAATAGAAGGTCATTATGTGATTCGATGGATCTTCACCCGAATTTCCATTCAATTTAGGAATATCTGGTAGAAGTTTATGAGGAATCACCAACCACCAAGGTGTGTAGGCAATTGGATCATTAGTTAACCAGTTGAAATCTAATAATTCTAGAGTTGTTACAAAGGGCAACTGTTGATTCAAGTTTGGTGAAGCGTACACAGGATAAGATGAGATCGCTTGAGAAGTGGGTCTTTGCATACCAGCATAATGTATTTGATGTTGGTAACTTTGATAAGGTTGATGGACATAACCAGTATAGAATGGTTGTTGATAATCGTTTTCACAATGCGGTTGTCCATTACCTAAAGCGCCTTGTTGCTCAGGTCCTTGGT
>APFE031394535.1:17651-61961 GCA_000404065.3 Pinus taeda
CAACCACCAGATGTAATTCTAGTTTGGACTGAATTTTGTTGTGAGCTCTCATACGGTTGTTCACCAAGAGGGAACAATGAAAAAGCATACTACCCCCTGTATGGTGGCAATCTAGTGCTCAAAGGATAGATGTGTCTTTGAAGACTAGGCTGCCCAAATTGAAACTGGTATGCAGGATCAATTTTTTGAGCTTCAACATAAGAAATTCCAGATAGGGTCCTGGAAGAACCAATGGGAACAGACCATGTCATTGAAACAGTCCCTGGGTGGACTCCATCTAGTGATTGATAACTAGTTGGGGCAGATGGTATACCAACAAACATCGTAGGAATTGTAGCAGGAGGTTATGTTGTGGCCGTATCGGATCACACAGTCCTAGATGTTGATGGTTGTTCATACATATTTAGTCTATCCAAAAGATTTCCTAGCGATTCAACAGGAACTTGCAATGAAGGATGATTGAAATAACTAATTTCAAGAATAGAAGGGTATAAGTGGATCCCAATTCCAAAATGTAATGGAGTACTGGATGGAAGATCCTCTACGACTTCTTCTATAGCAATCAGTCTAGGTGGAAGAGGTAGACCGTCAGGTCCATAAAATATTTTTGGGGCTGAAGAAGGTATAGTTTCTGCAGCAATAGATACTGGAGGGGTGACACCTTCTAAATTCTGGAACTTGACTCCTAGATGTTTAGGTGAGTGAACTTCAGTTTCTGGATTAGCTCTAGATGGAGTTGTTTCAGGTATTGAGGAGCCTACCGTTACACTAGGATTAGTTCTGATGTCCTCTTGTAACCGCGAAACTTCTTCTGTAAAGGCAGATGTAATAGAAATGATTAGAGTAACTGTAGTCTTTGATGATGTTGAAACACAAGTTTTAGATAAACCAGGAGAGGTGGACTCAATTAAACAAGATGATTCTGCCTAGAATGGTTTCGTTTTCAGAGTCAAAGATAATTGACTTGTTAGTCTCCATGAATGATGGGGTTTTGATTGACTTTCTTCCACGATTGTGGATTACTTGATCAACTCAAAATTAAAAAGGCGAAAATGTTATTCCATTTTAAATGAATTTTATGATGCTTTGACACAACTTGCTTTTTCAATTTTTAAGAGTCGAGAAAAAGCTAAAGGTGACTCTAGTCACCTTCTATTTTTAATGAGCCTAAAGTGACAAGTGCTCAGATGGACCTTTTTTTTTATGGATTCGAAAAGGAATGAAAGTGACTACTCTGGAAATCTAGACAGAGGGATTACCATACCAATCACAAAACTACAATATACACCTTGGTGGTAAATTAAAGAGAAATTACCAAGGACTTTACATACGCCAGTCAATCTTCCCGAATGTTGTGTTTAGTTCATTGTGATTGATAGGGTGCCAGACACAGCTTCTTAAGGATAAAGGATATTAGCCTGTTGTGGTCTCCCAATATATACTTGACGGTGCAGGGAGCACAAGTCCGTACTGGCACTTTTCATATCAGAGAGGAGGAATCACCCAACCTTCGATGAAAACAATAGTTACCAGGTTTTACGACGCCGGAATACGTATCTAGCCTAGACTTCTAGATGTTGTGCATTAGGTTCCAAAGTGTTTTTATGTTCATTGAGGTTTATTTTAAAGTTGATCTTTTTTAAGAAGTTTTCCTTTCAAGGTTCACCACGTGATGTAGATGTAAAATTCCTAAATATGCAATCTAAAATGATGAACAGTTGTTTGTTTTCTTTTATCAATGAAAATCCTAGCTACTAAGGAAAGAAGAGTATGATTCTTTCAACAGAGAGCAGAGAGCACACACTAGATGCACTTTTCCTAAATCATTTTCCGCATGTAGTCTAAATACAAATGCGCATGCATGTATTTGTTTTTCCATTTCCTTAATGTCTGAATGCCAAAAAAGAAAACTAAGTACAGATCTAAACTACTTTTCTTCAAAGAAACACTTTAGCAATTTCTTTTCAAAATGAAATGAAGACTAAGATGACACTTTCAATTTTGAATGGGAGAATGCTTTCAACACTTCAAATATTGACAATTCAAATCAAATACAATGACAAAAGTAGAATCTACTACCTAGAAGAGGAAGACTTTACGACACTCTTCCTTTCGACTCACAATGACAGTTGCAACACTTTTGAATCAAAAGACGACAGTTTGATTAAGCTACTATTTGCAAAGGAGGATTGTAAATGATGAAAAATACATAAAAAAACATTCACAATTCCCTATAAATGGAGGCTGAATAATGTAAAGGAAGAAGGCTTCAACAATGATATACTGATCAAAAGTAGCAAAACTACTAAATAGAGCTAAAAGCAATGAAGAAAAAACCAATTTCTAGAGAGGGAAACAGTCCATTCAATCATTGCACCTGTCCTTAAGGGAAAGAGGGATGCATCTCACCTACAACACACGGGAGGTGCGATGCATCCAAACTGCCAGTTAGAGATAGTGCGATGGACCAGGGAATGAAACTGTGCTTGGTTTTCACTCACAATTTACAGCTACGTTCAGTGATTTACGTTGAGCTTATGATGGATAGTAACAACAAAGTATAGAGGTATGATCTTATGAGGTTATTGAGCTACCACCAAGGCACTTAAGATTTTTGCAAGTCAGATGTTCAGTTCATAAACCAGCTCGAAGATTGACTGAAGCAACATTGATCTACTTTGCACTTGCATAGCAAGTGCAGTTCGAAGGCAAGCTAGCTTAACTTCAGGCTCTATTTGTAGTTTATAAAGCAAACAAAAGCAACAAACAAACAAACTATTCATTCCCCAGTGGAGTCGCCATTTTCTTTCTGGGAAAACTAGTGTCTATTTGATCTGCTAGTCCCACTAAGACGGGTAGCTATCTTAGAAACAAACAATTCAATGTAACTTGTGTTTTCCTTTATGGATGATAGATAAGAGAGAAGCAGAGAGCACCAACCTCAATATTTCGCTTGGCTCTTTGCTTGTTTCTTCTCTCTTTTGATAGAGCTTGTCACTCCTTTCTTACTTGTCCCACTTTAAAGAACGCCTATAGAGACAAAGCAATAGAAAACTATCAAAGCATAGAGATCTATAATACCATAACCAATGCAGAATCAGAAGTACATTAAACATACAATTGCATTGACCATTACAAGATTTACAAGTACACAAGTATATGGAGGAAAGCTCAAATAACTTTATTGATAGTAGAAGTAGAAGAGAGGATTACAACCCAACTGTCTAATCTAGCATCATCCTGCCAGCATGAAAGCCCTCTTCACCTCATGAAAAGCAAGATCACCCAACAATACAATGTCTCAAAGAGAAACCACCAACACTTCCTTACAAATTACAAAATTCCAACCTCTGGATCTCTGGGATGAGGGATCCGTTTATAAATATTTGCAAAGAGATGAGTTAGCTTTTGGGTTTTTGATTAGTGTCATTTCACTGATATTTCTTGATTCCACTTGGAGATTTCATGATATCTTACTCATCCCTAGGCGAATTCAGAGAGGCAAGTGTCATATGAGCAATTTCTAGAAGATTCTCTGAGTTTCCACCTATCAAACTACCTTTTCCATTTGTCTACTCTCACTCAACGCACCCTAAAGAAGGAATTTTTAGTATGCATCACACCCCCTGTGTGTAACAGGTGAGATGCATCGCACCTTGACCAAGGAGCAGTCTGTATGGTCTAGTTTTGACTAGTTCTGAGTGGTGTTTCAGGGAGAACTTCTGGGAAATGATGTAATCAGTTGACCTTGATACTTTAGGGTGTGAAACAACACTTTTAGGGGTTTAAGAGCCCTTGTTTTATTGACATATGTGATTGGGGTTGCAGTGCCCAAATATGCCTATAACAGTTGCCCCCTAAAGCATGAGGTCATAAATCTTCTGATGTCAGGTGAAATGCTTTATCATGAGGATCCGAGGTTTTTTCCAACTGGAAGGTGACCTATATAAAATAAAATAAAATACATTATATTCATATTATTTTAATGATCTAGTTGAGGCGGGCATTCCCATGCTCAGCTTTATAAATTCATTTTTATGTACATAGGACAGACAACCATCTATATGGTGGACTGATGATTCTAGTAGAGCCATCATCCCTTAGCTTGGATGATCATTTATCCAGCTATGGAGTACATTTGATGTCTTTATTTTCCTAAATATATCATAGCCCAGATGGGTGAAACTAGATCTGGGGTCTTCAAACTCGTTCAATCTTCGACCGATGTACAAGTCGATCCATGTGAAAAGATGTCCTGATGTCGAACATGGAAAGACATCGCCTGATTACCAGCCAATGATGTAAGCTGTTTAAAAGCATGAGAGGAATCACCAATAATGATAATGACCCTCAAGGTACTATAGTAAAATTCACGTGGTGTGAATATAGGGTCTAATGTCGAGCACCATGAAAAATCTTTTGGTCAAAGGCCATTAATGTAAACCTATCGCCCGAAGTGAGAAACTTGTCATTGAGGCATGAAAGCTTCAAAGTACTGAAAGGGTTGTTCCTAAGTCAACTTCTTGGATAAGGAGCTGATGTCAACAAGAAGTGACACGTCGTAGGAGGGCCTTAATGAATCCCACATCTACGACATGAAATGAAGCAAACGATTTTCTGGAGGTGAAAACGATCTGATGATACAAGGTTCAGGAATGGCAATCATGAAAAATGGAGAGTGAAGGTATTATAATGGATGAGGCATTAGCTGGGTTGGTGAATTCTCTGAGCGACTTCTCTTGAACATATCAGTGACACTATGATGGATCGGTAGCATTAACCCCATGGATGGTACAGAGGACCAATGTGATGGTTAATGGAATAACCCAACCCGACTCAATCATGGTGATGGAGTGAAAGTGTCATGTTCAAGAGCGACCTGCTACAAATGAAGTTCTTCAAGTTTTCTTCCCCTTTTTCCCCAGTCATTACTAACCAGTACCTCTTTATTTTTGTCAAGCCTGAGGAGGATAACATATGCTTCTTCTATAATTTTCCCTTTGGGCAAACTCGTCGCTATGTTTTAGTGATCCTAGCGATAGTGAGACTCGCTCTTGTCTGGATGGACAAATTTGTCGCTATTTTTTTAACGAGTTTAATGACAAAGACAACTCGGTCCTTTTCATGTTTAGAGATTTTGAAAAGAGATGGAAAGGAAACTCCAGTAGTCCCTTTTCGTGGCATAATCCCTTAAGTCTGGAAAAGTATAAAATAATACGAAAGGGATGACTTTTCTATAGTTTTAGCGAGCCAAACAAGACAAGCGCTCAATATTTTTTTGTAATGATCCCTTAGGTCCAAAAAGATTAAAATATAGAGGAGGGATGGTGCTTCCCTTTACTTTAACAAGCTAGAAAGGCCAGTAGCTCGGCAATCTTTTCATATTTTATGAGTCTAAAAAGAGCTTAAAAGAGACTTGTTTTTGAGGAAGTGATGTATCCGGGTAGCAACTGGTTCCAGGTAAGTTTGGAACTTCTCAAACACGGCAGTGTAATGAGGGTGGGTCATAGAATCACTCGTCATAGTTGTTCCTCAAAAGGGTAAACAATCAAGTGGAGGCATGGATCAATTAAAAGAGTGGAGGTGACGGTAAGAACATGGCCAAGGCTCAAAAGGTTGATAGCAATGTGATAACAAAGGTTATTTACTGAGGGTGGATTCATTTTTTAATGAGCTTGAATCTTTAGAAACTATTCTCAATGGCGGGTTTATTTTTTAAGGAGATTGAACCCTGCGATAACACTGCTCATGATAATAGTCAGAGATGTTCAATTTACCATTAATACTATGTTCTTTTGACGATCATACTACCTGTTCAATTGCTCCATCAAATTGATTAGAAATGCAAATAAATGCTTGAAAAATGAGTTAAAAACCAATATCTTACTTGAATTACGTGAACAGTAACATAAAATTGGTTTTACCTCTCATTTTACCATTTCACTCAAATTTGGGATTGTTGGAGCTCTGGAGGTGTTTTCTCCCTCGAATTTCATCAGCTGATTTCAGGAGGTCTAGTGGACTATTTTCCATGCCATCTGGACCAGGTAGGACTAACCCTGAGCTCTTTAATTGCATTCTTTCCTTTTCTGATTTTGAGTAGCTTTTCCTGTTCTTTTGGGCCTCAGGGGTTTGGACAATTCGTTCTCTCCCCATCGCACCTAGTATGCATTGAAAAGTGTGGTGCATATTGAGCTATCCATTGGCCAGTCAGTATGCATCCCACCCTGTACACAACCAAGGTGCAACGGGAACAGGAGGAAAAGTTTATGCAGTGTTTTCTCATGGAAAGTTTTCCTATTTTTGCCCAAATCAAGACCATAATTTATCTCTTGTTTGTGTTTCAAAGATTCATCAGATCAAGATGGTCGTTACATGGCATGAACACAAGCATGAAGAAGAGGATATGATTGCCTTACACGATCTAAGCATGGTTACTGCATTGCGAAACTGTGACCTACTCAAATTCTTCTGCATATCCAGCATGAGGCAACAAATCAATTTGTTGCAATATCTTCTCAATGCATGGGATCCTACTAGTCAAGTGTTCCAGATTAGAGGTAAATCCATCCCTTTGACAGTTGATGATATTTACTTTTTGACTAGGTTATCGAGCTGTGGCGCCCCTCTCTCACTATCAGGATCCGCCCGTGAGGGTAAATTCGTGAGGGATTATATTCGTCAGTTTTGTAGAGATGGATCTTAGCCAAGCAGGGATGGTAAGATCAATATTCAAGATGTCACTGACTGGTCCTTCAGGACTATTTTATTCACCTTTGCTAGATTGGCTGGTAGCACGGCTCTTCATTTGGCCAACAGGTCCTATATGCAATATGCCCTAGAATGCCTTGAACCAAAGGTATTCAACTGGTGTGATGTAGTACTTCCAGTTATAAAAGAACAGCTTTCCAAGGTGAATAATGGAAGATCCAAGAACTTTGGTGATGGTTCCATTCTGACTACTTTCGCCTTAGAGAGGATTCCACTATGCAGCCACAATACATTTCACTCGGATTGCCAGCACCAAGGGAACCACAAATGCAGAGATGGGTCAATATCATGGCCAGACATGTTGGTCAGTCACAGATTTCATTCTCTAATGCCTTCTTTGAGTGGTTCAACCATTAGGAGATGGTCTTCGCAAAGTATCCATATGTTGGTATGGATCTCAAGGCAACCCACATTTGGCATTACCGGTTGGTGAGCAGTGGGGTGTTATAGGTAAAAAGATCTGACCATATCTCTTTTTATTGATTTTATAATTTTCTTGTGTTTTTTAAAGGTTATCAAGACTAATTAAACTCATACATGTGTGCAGATATTGGACCAGTGCGACCAGCAGCACGCCCGAGGGTAGCAGCTGTTGTTCAAGTAGGAGAGGTTGTAGGGAGGGTTTTCCTTCACGATTTGGACATAACAGAGACCCTTGCAGTGTTGCAGGACCAAATCGTGGGTTTTAACCTTGGTATTCAGGATGTGAGGACTAACGAGTTACCTCTGAGATTACAGTGCCATATCACTGGTGTGCTGAGTCGATGGACTAGGCTCTTACGTATGATCATGCAGGTGGTGACTTGCTATCACCAACACCATTAGTTTAGGGTGCGTTTCCATATTTTTGAGTTTTTGGGTCATATGACCGATTTTGTCCTGGACACAAAACATTTTGTAAAAACTATAAACAGTTATATATTTTTTTTTATTTTTGGAGTTTTATTTTGGTTAAATTGTATGATCCTGATGCAAATGTTGATTGAAATGATTTTTCCTTTATAAATGCTACAAATGTCTATCTAACACATAATTTTCTAATGAATTAGTTAATGTGTTTAAGTTTTTGGAAATGTGCTGATATTGAATAGAACCAAACTGTCTTTCCAAAATCCTGACCCTTAGGAACATATCATAGATAGCTGGATTCTGAACAAAATAGACGCCAGTAAGTTGTAGGATGACGAGTTGTGAATCTAGCCTTACAACAAGTCGGCGTATGCCATGTGTGATGGCATTAGAGAGAAGCTCCATCAATGCATTGTACACAACGATGTTGTTCATTTATCGACCGATACATATCCCTCTGAAACTCACTAGCTCATCGCTTGGATCAAAGATGGCCCAAGCTGCAGAAGATAGATTCTGCGTACTACAACTAGCTTCATCGGTATATCCAATGAATGATTCCAATAGGTCCAACATCTGCAACAAATTCAAAGTGGATTACCTAACCAAAATGATCACTTTTGACGAAAACAAAAATGTAACAAAATCATATAAAGAGATTACTACACTTAATCAAGCATAGTAACGTTTAAGATATAACCCATTTCAAGGTTGCGACAGTGGAATCCCATCGTAATCTTCTAGCTCATAGGCTCCTTTTGCTAATACTCACTTAACAATGTAGGGACCCATCCACAATGGTTGGAACTGACCTTCTCCCAATTTATCGGATTCTTGATCATAAAGTAAGACCAGGTCACCTTATTACATTATTACATTATTCCATTATTACATTATTCCCTTGGGTACCTCCCTTTGTACCCCATATTATTCCCCCTAGTTATATTACAATATTCCTTTTACCTCCACTTCAAAGGACCACCCCTACTCAAAACCATCATGTTCCTACCACAACTGGAGTTGCCAAAAGGGCAAGACAAAACTTTAAAAAAGGAGAAACTTCCAACTCCTCCAAGGCCATGCAACCCTACGCATTATGTGAGGAATTCAAGAACCCGACTCATATATGCCTTGAATTAAATGAGTTAAAAAGAATCATGAATTCCTATAAAACATTGGTAACCCCAGCTCCACCAAAAGGAGTCAAAGTCCTACCCTTACGTAAAAAGGAAGTACACACCAATCATGTACGCACTATATGTGATAAATATGGTCACTATACTCATGATTGTCCTAATATCCATAAACTCCAAGAGACACTCAAAGGTCTCATCCAAGCCAATATGAATGAGCCAATAGCGCCAACCCAAACTCAAAAGGAGGATAAATGTCAAAACATATTCTATATACAGGAAGAGGCATCGTCTAGCTTTTCACCTACCTACAACACATGAAGGCAAAATAAGTAGTTTTTCCACCTCTACTTTACCATGTGCTATATGTGATGATCCTACCCATCTGGTAAAATGTTGCCCAAAGTTATGGACACGTTACCAAGTCCAACCCACCACTCAAGAGGACCAAAAAATAAAACCTAAGCATCAACGCCATAAATGCACTATATGCGAAGAGTACCATCACAAAAGGAGGTGCCCTCACCTTCCTTAATTCCAAAAAACATTGAATTTCATACGTAAATTCATAAAGGAAAATACTTATCTGTTGGACTAAGATATGAAATCAACAGAACCTAGTCCCCCACTGGGTGAACAAGGACCATTAGATGTCCTATGTGTGTTTTACAAGAAAAGAGGGCCAATTCCCCACCATTTCACCTCCCATCACCATCACCATTCTAGACTAAGCCAAAAGCAATCAAGAACCACCTGGCAAAGAAATTCACCCATCACATGCACATTATGCGACAAAACAAACCATTTGATCAATAAATTTAGTGAACTAATAAAGTTCAATGACATCTTCTGCTTAGTGGCCCACATCCCCTATAAGCACCTCTGAAACCAAGAAAAAATTATGGGGAGTTATTGTCGCATATGCTCTTAATTCCACCAAACAAGGAATTTTTGGCACCTTACACAATTTCATGTAGTAAGAGCAAAACTAAAACCAATCCACACAAATAGGCCATGCCATAACAAGACCTTACCCCAAATATGGATACCTCCACAAGGTATCTTGCTGTGCAACAATAATGAGGCATCAACATCCCACGCCATGAGTAACACTGCCTCTGATACAATCTATTTAGTTAGCTCTGAACAAGTTTAGAGAAACCCTACCCATATCACAACTGATACCTTTATACCGCACGAATTTCCAGAACAACGAAGCCCACTAAAAGAGGGTCAAGGCATTATAACACTGCAACATCACACCTTGTACATTCAGCAAGGGAGAGTTACTCGTCTGCTACGATGTTGCCCAAGAAGAAATAGGACCTAAAAAGTTCAAAACCCTTTGGAAGGTCCCATACATCATCAATCATTGCCTCCATAAGGGGGCATACATACTATTAGAGCCAAATGGGACTTTCCTAGAAAATATTTTCAACAGTCTCTACCTCAAAAGAATTCATCCATAAAATGTTAGATTAAGCATGTATGTACAATGACTTATTGTTTATGATAATCACCTCATCATGGATGTATTCTAAAATCTCTCTCTCATCTCATGTCAACAAACGGATCTTCCACCAGCTTGTCACCATGGGTATGCTGATGGTACATCTCTATGGTCACAAAATCTCGTTGTTGTCACATGGACCATATACTCTCTTGACCGGAAACCCAGTCTCTTCAATGGATTTTGTACCAAGTCAGCCATCAAAAATCAAGTAGAATATGATGTCATCATAGGCCTCTTGGCCAATACCCACCACTTAGGTATCCATCACCTACATGTATTCCTTGATTCCCAGCTCATAGTATCGCAGTTAAATAGGACATTCCAAGTTTGTGACCCATGTGTATTTCAGAAGTATCCACATGCACAAACGTTAGCTAGGAATTTTTATCAAATCAGATTTACACATATACTTAGAGATAAAAATCATATAGCTAATCACATTGCTAATAAAATCCTAGACTGGAATTCATCACATATATATAACCATCAAGATATATAAAAACATCAACACAAGAAACATCTAGAAACACAAATGCAGAAATACAACAAGAAGTATGGACGCATGTATCACATCATGAGAGTCGCCAAAAATAGCCTCGTATATAATCAAAAAATATATATGAGTACAAAAATAACTCACCCACGATTAGGAAGAATAAGTCAGCAAACATACAGGGGATCTTCCTCATAAATGGGTGATTGCCCTGATACATACATAATCTCTACCCAAAATAAAATACATAGCCAGTCTCCTTAGGGCCTTGGTGGCCCAATCTCCACATCAAGAGCCAAGATGGGACCTGTCATAGCTGCCACCATAGAAATACAACACAAATTCAGCCAATGCTCCCACTCCTAGGACATCATCATCTCAACCACAACCTCTAGAATGTGATCCAATACCTCAAAGGTCAAACCTCTGATCAGGGACTCCACTCATACCCAGGAGTCAAGGTACCATTGTAACTCCACCTCAACAGCATCTCATCTCACCTCAACCTCCTCAGCTCGCACGGCTAGTCTCTTTGTATCCATAGCCCCCTCTCCAGAGGGCCCTCCAATCTCAAGCTGATGCCACTGTGTTGGTTGCTCTGAGCCACCCTAAGGAACAGGTGGTGGCCTAGGTATCTAGGCTCTCTAAGGAACATGCATGTCCCCTACAACGCCCATGTGTCTCGGATCATGACCAACTAGATAGGCCAATGGACTTCCCCTCGGCCCCACATCTTCTAGTAAATAAAGCATAGTTTCAGTATCATCGTAAATCATAAATACATGAAAAAACACATAAGTATACAAATGCATAAATAAAAAACATTTACCTGTTGGTCTCCAGGCAGCACCTAGAGGAAGCCCCATCTCCGGATCTCCCCAGAAGTCAACTTTGTGGTACGGGTGGTTCAAAAACAATTGGGGGTTGGACTCAAATGAACCTTGTACCACATTGTCTAGTAACAACCCACCTCTCCTCCTCCCTCCCGTGGTATCACCCATCCCCAGTGGTGCATGCGAGGCTCTAGACGAGGCCCTTCTAGTACACCAAGAACAAGCCAAAGCATAACCACCCGCTCATAGAGTGTGTTGCAAAGCGCACTCTGGTAACAAAAAATATTCAGCATCAAACATTGAACCTGGGTAATCTGAGACATCATCCCCTCATGCAACATTCATGCCCAGCCAAAGAACGCCCCTACCTATAGCCATTGTAGAATTGATATATGCGGCCCCCAGCACCGTTTGGGGGACGTTGACCCCACCAGTCTAATGATCATAGACAACATTTCTCACTTGGCTAAATCTAGCATTTTTGTGATCCTCATGCAGTCAGCTTAAATAGGGTCAGGGTCATAGTGCCCATTAGCCCAAACCCTCATGCTAACATCCCCTCCTCAAAGTGGATATGGAAGTGCGTCCCCTCATGGCATCAAACCAGTGATGAAATAGATATCTGTCTGCACTGATATCGAGGGGTTTGTATGATGGATAATCATCAGTTGATGATCCACATACCAGCAGCTAACCAAATATCAGAGGAACCTATCCCGCGACCTCATCAACGAGTTCTAAAGAAATTTTAGTAACCCTCACTATCCTAGTTGATGCCTCACTCCAGCATCCTGCTACATAATAGTTTGGAGAAGCACCGAGACTTTCTATCTTAAAATCATCCTATCATCGAGGATGCCACAAGTTAGAAAAGAGGAATGCTTAGGTCCTCAAAAAATCAAAATGGAGGAAAAAAAAAAATTCCCCCCACTGCACACCTGTCTCCTAAACAGGTGCACAATGTGCATGTTTGTCGTTCAGAATATCGCATAGGGCACACGTCTTTATCTCATATAGGCACATGCACAACGTGCAAAATCTTGGAAAATGTGCAATGAGCCCCAGAACGGTTCATTGCGTAAACCCAAAACTTAGATGCACACAATGTGTGTTTGAGTAATCCTGGGTGCATAGGCTGACTACAATGGCAAGAAATGCTCCAGGAAAGCTCTTTGACCTCCACAACTCAGGATTGTAAATGATTGCTATTTGAGCCACTTGGCCCTATCTATCACCCTTTTTTCCATCACTTGGGGCACATTACAGAATCATGGGATCTCCATTGAAAAAACTAAAATAGAGACAAATATCAGCCCCATGACATCTTCATCATGGAACCCTCTATTCCGGTAAATACAAAAAATCATTTTTTTAGGCGTGTTTCACATTTCAGGAACTTCTACAGCTCTCTAATTCCATAAATTTCATTGTATATGTATGTCTTGAATAATGCTTTCACTTCAGGTTTTGGTTGTATCCATTTCAGCAACATCACACATGATCTTCTTCAATCAACAGCCCGACAAGCGAAAAGAGAGTAGGTATCATTCTACACTCAACATGATAGGCTTCTCCCTAAAAATATTTGCATATCCTAACATCATTTCTATGAAATGCACCATAAGTTCCATCATCTCAACCATGTTAATCACCATCTCATGCTTGTACATGATAAGCATTCACATCGGTCGATAGAACCCCCCCACCCCCACCCCCATGGTTCCCTTCATCATTGTAGATACTTCTTCACACAAAGGATCCATGACCACTCACTTTGGCCCAGGAACCATTTCACATGCATATCTAAATGTTTAGCCTCATATTCTGCATTCATTACACATTCACCCTATTTCCTGAGCCCTCTCACAATACTAATGAATTCACCTTTGCATCCTACATTTGGCTATCATTCATCCACATTACATAGCCCATTTTGTACCACTTCACCCGCCTCATCCACCCGACACAGAGACCAACCAATGGGGCCCCCACCCTCAACTAAGACATACAGCTTCACATAGGTTACTATCATAATGGGCACACTTGTCTCTATGGTTGTACATCCAAACCAACCCCTATTCTTTTGGAAAGTGTACACATATTTTTTCAAAAAAAAAAGTCTCCCATCCACATTTTATTTTTACAATTCATGGTCTTTGCCCACCTAAAATCTCTAATCACCTTTGGTCATATCCCATCAACAAATCACCCCCATTTTTCACATCCATCAAAAACTCTATATAAACGGGCCATGGGAAAGCCAAAACAAGAGACATTGTTATGTTGGCCAAATTTCTATTTGAGCAAACCACCATTCCATTGTTGAAACCAAGTAAAGAGCACTAACATGGTGTCCAAATTTCTTCTAAGCAACCCAACATCTTAGTGAGTGAAGAGGAATCCACCCTTTGGAGACTCTTCACACTTCTTTGAGAGAGAGGAGAAACTTGCAAAAAGATTGAGGAAAAGAAACCCTCTTTCTGATGATTTTTGAGCTCCCTAGCTCAAAGAATTCTCTTCAAGTGTCTAAGATTCTAATTATGTTCAACCTCTACTACCAGCAATCAATAAAGGGAGAATTTTCCATATATCATTGATGTGTTTGCTCCATTTGAGAATTGTTTTATTTATGTAACTCTTTGTTTAAGTTTATTTTTATGTATGAATTGTTTCCATTATTTAAAATGTTGTGTTTATTTAAGTCCATCCACTAACAGAACCAATTTTGACTGTGATCCTTTGCAAGGAACAATCCAATGCTAAGGGGGTGTTTTTTGGTACACTTGTACTCCAAAAAAACTGCAACAGACAGTAAGACAACTTCACACCACATTGGGACATACAAGATATTACAGAAAGTTTATCAAAGGATATGCTCATATTTCTATGCGTATGGAAAAGTTCTTGAAGAAAGATGTCACTTTTCAATGGGATGAAGAATGTCAAAAGAGCCTTCACATATTGAAGGAAAAAATGGTAGCTGCTCCTATACTAGTATTCCCTGATTAGAATAAATAATTTCATGTACATGTGGATGCTTCTTGCATAGATTTGGGAATAGTACTGGCATAGCCTGGTGTAGGATAATTCGATCATCCTATAGCTTTTGCAAGTAGGAAACTATCTAGAGCATAGAAGAATTACAAAACTATAAAAAGGGAAGGAATGGAAATGGTATATGCCTTGCAAAAGTTTAGACATTATTTATTGGAGTCACATTTCAAGATGTTTACAGATCATTCTACGTTGATGTATTTGGTTAATAAGCATGTTTTAGGAGGGAAAATTTGTAGATGATTATTGTTGTTCCAGGAATATGGTTTTGAAATTGTTTTTAAGCAAGGAAGACTGAATGAAGGACCTGACCATTTGAAAATATTGGAAACAGGTGAAGAACCAACCAGTATAGAAGATAATATCCCTGATGCATACCTTTTTGCAATCAAGGTAGCAGATGACCATTTTGCAGAAATTATTGATTTTTTGAACACAGGACTGGCTCCTTCGAAATATACTACAAAGCAGAAAAAAGGATTAGTGGTGAAGGAAGTTGATTTTTCATTGATAGCAGGACATTTGTATAAGATGGGACTAGATGAGATACTATGAAGGTATGTTCCTAAACATGAAGGACTAATAATTTTATCAGAGGCTCATGAGGGCATAGCTGGTGGACATTATGCAAGAAAATCTACTGTGCAAAAGGGTTGTAAGAGTGGGATTTTATTGCCAAAGATGTATACAAGTATACACAAATATGTAGATTATTTCCAAGCTTGTGATTTGTGTCAAAGAACCGGAAAACCTTCAAGAAGAAATGACATGTTGTTGGTACCACATGTTACATTGCAAGCTTTTGACAAATGGGCTATTGATTTTGTTAGACCAATCAATCCACTTGGAAAGAGAACTGATGCAAGGTTAACCTAGTTACAGTAAAAGAGACCTAGAAGACTATTGATCTACATGGAAGCAAATATAAGGCATTGAAAGACATCACACTAGTCTTTGGATGCAGAGCATTGACAAAATTGTTTACATGAAGTGTCTACATTGTGGTGCAATATGATGACAAAGTCACTTCGTTGTGTTTTGTCAGAGGTAAGAAGACTACCTTATTATGATCGTCCGACTTAAGTAGATTTTTTTTTAGATTAATTTGAGCATGAAGTCCCTGAAGACCACTAGTTTCAAGCATTGGAGTTGGCATTGCGCACTATACCTACATGATTGTGGGGTACATACAACGATAATTTTGTAGGATGGAGGGATTAGATGTGCATGATGAAGTTACGATTTGGGAATCCTAATACAAGAATGAGTGAGAAGTATAGTGTGAAGGATGATCAGCGTGATCACCTGGAAAAATGGACTAAGTCATGGGGGATGGAACCGCAGCCTGACTAGGTGCATGTCTTTTGTCATAACTTGGATATAATACCCATGAACTAGCTTCATTCAGCTCCCATTCACTCTTCCTGGGAATGGCTCCCCATTCAGCTTCGCGAGATGAAATGCACCACCATATATACTTTCCTTGAAAATATATGGTCCTAACCAATGCATATAAAATTTACCCGAAAATTTAGTGAAATTACTATCATATAACAATACAAGATCATTTACCTTAAATGTGTGAAGCTTTACATGGTGATCATGCCATGCTTTTTCTTGTTCCTTCTATACTTGTTGGTGGAATCCTGCCAAAAATCAGTCTTCCTCTAACTCAATTAGCTGCATAATCCATTCCTCCAAGGCCTCACGATTTTCCATATCCGTCAAAGTTGCTATGTGCAAACTAGGTATAACGTACTCCATAGGAATCACTGCTTTAACATCATAAACCAATCTGAATGATGTTTGTCCTGTCAGCTTCTTATAGGTTGTACTATAGACCCGTATCATTGTAGGTACGTGCACATCCCAGCCATTATGTTGTGTGTTATATACCTTTGTCAATGCATTCTCCAAAATTTTGTTAAAATCTTCGACAATTCCATTTGTCTGTGGGTCATATGGTCTGTTTTTCTGATGGTGGGCCTAGAATTCATCTATCTTCACACTAATTGTTTCATTCAGAAAGTGTGTTCCCCTATTACTGATTAATACCTTCAAGCATTGGAATCATGTTAAGACGTGTTCAAACAATCATTTTTCTATTGTGGCCCCTGTACAATCCTTAACCTCGTGTGCTTCCACTCATCATGTTAAATACTCCGTTGCAGTGATAATGTAGTGCGTGCCCATTTTCTTTCTAGGTGTTTGAAATGGCTCAATAAAGTTGATCATCCATTTATCAAATACCTAGAAAGATGCATGAGGGTGTAGCGGTAGTTTGTCCCGTCGCAACGGTTTGCCTGTCCTTTGACATGCATCACACACCTTACAATGTGATTTGGAGTCTTTGTGCAATGTTGGCCACCATAATCCTACGCACACAATATTTTGCATTGTTGATTTTCCCACATAATGGCCTCCCACATCTCCCCCATGAGCTTTAGTGAGAATACTATCATGCTCAAATTATGGCACATATCTCCATGGTATTTCATCCACCCCCATTTTGTACAAATGTCCCACAATGGCTGAAAAATCAGCTACTTGAACTACCAGTTCCTTCTTCTATTGATTTGTATATCCTTCAGGCACCATCCCTATAGTTAAGAATTGAATAATGTCAGCAAAGTGGTCATCAGCTACGCGTATCATAAAGAGCCGCACATCTAAAAACCCTTCCTTAGGTTCCTTCAGTGTCCTAAAAATAACCACTTTAATTTCTTGAAGTGCTTCATTGATGCTTTCAAACCCATCCTCAAAGTTGAAGGTTAACAAAAAATTTTCTCTCAATATATCCCATTATGTAGTGTCATGGCAGAGTTTTGTCTCGAGATGCCATTTCCTGGGTATTGTATCCAAGGTATGAAGCACGCATGGAGGTTTGGTGCTTGAAGTGCAAGAGCCACGGGCATGATACAAGTATACAAAAATATGCAGAATATTGCCAAGCTTGTGATGTGTGTCAAAGAACTGGAAAAACTTCAAGAAGAGATGAAATGTTGTTGGTACCACATGTTACATTGCATGCTTTTTACAATAGGCTATTGATTTTGTTAGACCAATCAATCCATCTGGAAAGAGAATTGAGGTGAGTTACATAATTACTACAACTGATTATTTGACAAGATGGATCGAAGCACAACCAGTAAGGGATTGCAGCACAAATATCACTACAAAGTTTATTTTTGAATACATACTATTAATATTTGGATGTCCAAATATTTTGATGAGTGACCAAGGTTCCCACTTTCTAAATAAAACAATCGAAGTGTTGACTGAAGAATTCCAATTTTATCATCAAAAGAGTACTCATTATCATCCTCAGGCCAATAGAAATGTGGAAGCATTTAACAATATTTTGGATAATGCACTAACTAAGGTATGTAATGTAAATAGATATGACTGGGACCTTATAATTCCACCAGTGTTATGGGCTTATAGAACTACCTACAAGAATTTGTAAAGTCAGACACCCTTTAGGTTGGTTTATGGGCAAGAAGTTGTGATGCCCATGGAATACATTGTTCCTAGTCTAAGGATTGCATATTTTACCAATATGGAAGACCCTAACATAATGTAGGATAGAATGTTGCAGTTGATTGCTTTGGAAGAAGATAGATTTATAGCAGGATTCTATCAGAATGTATAAAAAGTAAGAGAAAAGGACTGGCATGATAGGCATATTAAGCAAACGAAGTTCTAGGTAGGAGACCTTGTTCTCCTCTATGACACTAAATTTGTGAAGTTCCAAGGAAAATTCAAAATGCATTGGTTGGGCCCATAAATTGTCAAGTATGTTATCGATGGAGGCGCAGTTCAGTTAGTAGTTAAATGGAGAATTGATTCAGGGAAAAGTAAACAAGAGTAGTTTGAAGTTGTACAGGGACAACCCTACCCCTACAACTTCGCTCCGAGGAAGAAAGAAGGAAATTCATACTACCACCTGTAGTTAAAAGTGGGAACTGGACTATAAACTACACTGCACAAAGAGATATTTGATGTAGAAAGTAATTCGCTACAATTTGGAGTGTGTCGAAGTTCATAGGAGTTGCGATGTAAGACAAATGTTTGTTATAGATTGGAATGCATCGAAGTTCACTAGAAAACAAGAATATGATAGTTAAAAGGGGAAAATACGTGGAAACTTTCATTTATGAGGACAGATTGGAAAAATCTAAGGATAGATATGTAATTAATGACCAAATATGAATGCAATTTAATCTAATGATGGGGTTTGAATTTCATAATTTCTATAAATAGGTCACCTCCTGCCTATATTAAGAACTTGTTGAATCAATAACTTGAGTATTTATTATGCGAAGAAGTGCAGAGATTTTTTCCATGTATTTCATATGAACAATCTTGGGAAGGAATTATGTGGAATTTTCATGAGAAGGGATTATCTGGAATCATAGAAGTTGTTGGAATGCAAGCAGCATCAGCTAAGATACCCATAGTAGCATTGCCTCGAGTAGCATCAATTGTAGCGCCATCACTGTAAAAACAGAGGAGATCATTGAGAAAGAAACCAGCTAAGGAAGTGAGAAGAAATAATAGACAATATAATAAACCCTCTAAACCTCATTAAAATCCCGAGCCATTCAAAGACAATGATGTAGAATTGGAGGGAATATAGGGGGAGGAAGGCGACATAGTATTTTAACCACACTTACCACCATACATCCCTCCAAGGAAACCAAATGCCAAACCGATCAAAGAATCAAAAGATGTGAAGTATGGCACATTTATACCCTTGTTTCTGAAGGGAGTACCCTTTAAAGGAGAAATTTTAGGAAAAATTTGCAACTCAAGTTTTCAGATTATGATTTTAACTATAGGAAGAAGTACCCCCAGTTTGCACCAAACCGATATTTGAAACATGTGCACTACTTGGACAGTAGAGTGATGAGGTTAGAGCCACAAAAATGGGAAAACGGGTTGGCACAGTCAGGGTTGCTAAATATGTTGAACGTACCGCACTTTGGTAGAAGTGTGGGAAGAACAATGTGTGTAAGGCAGTTTCTTGTGCTAGTGCACGATGGGAAACTATGGATGGGGGACAAGATCCCTATATACCTTATGCTAATCTAGAGGATCATAAGAAATCCATACCAAGGACAGAGCCCCATGGAAGAATTCATTGGAAAGGATTAGTACCATGTTGTAGCAAAAAGTATGAAGAACAAATTTAGACCAGTCAAAGCGAAGAGAGGTTATGACATAAATTCGATTAGTGACCAAGCAGTTTGCTTCGTAGTGCACATATTGATCGGGAAGATTATGAGGAAATGTCATGCAAATGAAGTTCCTACGTCGGTAGTATCATTAGTCACCCAGTGTACCAATGAAGTTTAGTATAACTAGGTTGAATACCTGTGCAAAGTGTTCCTAAATGACTGTCGCGAGGACCAAGACAAAGGTACAACCTTCCACTACACTTGGGTAATTTTGATTATTGCTTTGATGGCATGGAGGGGAAAAGATGAGTCGTAGTTCCCTCAGGTACCTATAGATACCTATGAAGCTACAAGGTACGCTTCACTATGGTCTGCCACCTAGGTGTCGCGCTCACATGAAAACCACATATTTTTTGTACATTATCACATGGATTTGGACATCCTAGTGAACCAGCATCCCTAACTCTCACCAAGCTTATACGAGCAGTATAGCTCTGTGACAAGGTTGAAATCAAACTTCCATAGGGTATACATACAGGCGCACAGGGATGTAAATAAGAAATGGCATTCCTTGCCATATATGGTGACTGAAAATGAGCTTGCCACGTAGATCCAGAAATGGCCCGAAGAATGGATGACTCCGCTAGAGGAAGTAGGAGACAGTGAAACAAAAAAGGAAGAGGTGGACACTTCACAGCAAAGTCAGTGGAAAAGATAAGGAGTAGGATGAACATGAGTCAGAGGAGGAAGAGCTACATGATGAGGGTCAGCAGGATCCTCTTGAGGGAGATAAGAAGACCAAGGAGAAATAAAAGGTAGAAACACAAAAAAATTCCGCGGAGAAGAGGAAGGTAGAGGGTGAAGTTGCCTCAAAGAAAAATAAGTAGAGCATCGATAAGACAACATACATTACGCGAATGGTCCTTACTAATGGAGACCTCGAGCAAAGAAAAGATAAGATTCAAGAGGAAACATCAAAATACTGGAGTCAAATAGAATATTAGTACAGTGAACTTCTGAGTAGTGTCGTAGAGAGGATCGCAGAATTAAAGATATTGATGCAGATAAGAAGACAACTAGCATAGATAAAGTAAAGGATTGGAGAAGAAAGGTAGATATATCATACGCTTGCAGTAAGGTTAGAAAATATACTTATAAGAGCCTTATATTTTGAATCTTTCAAACTACAAAAACAGGCTAAAGAATGGAAGCATGTCAACAGGAACAATGTAGCAGTGCCATTACCAAGACTACACAAACTACACATGGAGATAATTGAAGAACTAAAGTTGCGCGAACATCATACAGTGCAGTTGAATATACAAGTGGAAAAAGAGAAAGTTTTGATGTATTTGATGAGCCTCATCATTGGGTAACTATATGGACCTTAATTCACCTCCTAGGTTAGTCAAATAAACTCTTCTCACAATTTATTACATGTTTTCATTATATTTTTTTTTAATGAGATGAGTCAAAGTGAGATATTATGCCTAGTGGACTAATGTGCATTGAATGCAAGTTTGTGAGAGAAAATTAGGGAATTTTTGCAAGATTAAAGGCTGAAACTCAAATGGGACAAGGAAGAGAGATTGTAAGAGGTAAATCCTCCTCATTTACTCCTCCCTCATTCGAATATTCCTCCATCAATCACACTAGCTTGGAGTACAAGCAACCAAGTCATGAATATCAAAAGGCAGTCGAGCAAGTGACAATCAAAGAGTTATTTTATCTCAAGTTTCGGAATTGAGCCTCCCTAGATTTAATTAAGTTTTTGAAGACTTCATTTGTGTAAATAAGGATGCCTAGAGCCTCATTAGGATTCGAATTTTTGTTGTAAAAACACTAGTTATTTTCGAGTTCAAGACATGTGGAAGACATTGTTATGTAATTTTCTGTTTTGATAATGAGAATGAGCTTTTTCTTGATCCAGCATTGAGTTAACTCAGAGGGCTGAATCTCTTGGGTTAGGGCCCAACCCTAGCAACAAACTCTCCTCTTATTATATTTGTATGCCTAGATTTATTTCATAGATTCATGGTTAAATTGTCCTTAGAAGTATTTCATTGCAAGTAGTGTATATTTGATTACATTGTTTATTAGTTTGCTTCCATTTATGCTTTACTCCAGCAGTAGTTTAGAAAAGTTAAAGGAACATCAAAAATCTGTCAATAGGTGTTTTGGCCTCACTTCTTCCTTCAGGGATCACGATTCGAGGAAAGGACTCATATGCAGCCCCAAAAAGACAAAAGTCTACTTTCTCATAGAATTTAGAGTTTTTTCTACTTAAGCCAGCATTTGATCAGTTTGTAAGGGTAGGATCTAGTTACCTTTCTTCCATATTTAGTCTTACATTAGATCTCATCAATAATTCCATCTTATTTTGCAAGTTTTCCTCATGCGTGAAGTAGACAACTAGCTCATTAAACTTTGTTTTCCTAGCTTATTGAAATTCTTCTTGTTTACATTATTTTTGGGAAAATATCAATGTTTGATGCAGTGCAGGTGTTTCATAAGTAAAGAGAGATCTCATATTCAGCAACCTCCTTCAAACTTCATCCATCCATGATCATTCCTTTCTTTCACTAAGACCCTCACCAATTCCATCATTTTACAAGGAAACTTCTCCAAGCATGTTGAGCAAATCAAACCATCTCCCAAACTTGGTTTTGAGTTCTGGGTGATCCCAGGAATTTTCTCACCTCATTCCATCCACCAATCACCTTCCCTAAGCCTTCCATCACCTTCAGCATCCATCATTTTTGTCTCGGCTATATCCTGTAGAAATACAGGGAATCTTGTAGGTTTTTAGGACATCCTGTAGGTTTTCCTATAGTGGCCTGTTTTGAGGCCGAATTGAGGTAAAATCCTATAGGAAGCTAACAAAGGTCACCTAAGGGTCTCCCCAACCTCTTAATAATTCACCAGCATCTCTAATCCACCTGCCACATCACCAAAAGAGGTTAGCATTCGCACTCTTCCATAAAAGCAAAAAAAAGACAAAAATAAAAACAGATTTATTTTAGCCATTTACATGCAAAGTAGTAGAATGTTGATGTTTTGAATTTACATGCTTAAGATAGTAGGATTGCATACATGTTGACTTAGCATTGTTTCTTAAGCATAGTCTCTCAGTAGTTAGTTAGAAAATGGTGTGTCTTAGCATTTAATTTCAGTCCTTTTCCTTACTACAGTAGAAAATATTTCTCTTAGAGTAGTTGTCTCTTTCCCTCATCAGTAATCAAGCTTCTTCTAAATCCATAGAAGTCTAGCTTGAAAAACCCTAGTGGTCTATCACTAGCTAAATAGTGACAAAAGGACAGAACCATCACTTTTACTTGTGTATACAGCATTATCACCTCCAAGTTTGTATGAACCCCATGTTGATAAAATAAAGTTGGTAGCCCCAAGAGTTGTAGCATTCTTGCTACAATACTAGTGCTCATCACTTTTTGGCCCTGTTGTCGAGGAGGTGTATGAGTAATATGTGGTTACTGCATTCTTTCTTCCATTTCTTGTTTTTGGTATTCTGTTATTATTTTCATTTCTGCAAGAGTAATTTAGTTTGCTTTCTTTTCCATTCTGTGTTCTTTGGTTTCCTTTCCATTCTACAAGTAAGATTTCATTCAAATAGTTAGTTTTCATTCAGACGATTAGTTTTCATTTAGTCTGCAATTTCAATTCTAAAATCACATTCCAAGTTTGAAAAAAAAACTCAAAATAGAACAAAAACATTTTTTTCATGCCTCGTAGGAATAGGGATAACTTGGGGAAATTTTTTCAAAATACCCCCACTGCTTCAAACAGCCAACCTTCCCTCTTATTAGGTGGCTATGAAGTGGAGGAACCCTTAGGTGAGCAGCCAAAGATATTTGAAGAGCCTACAGGGGAAGAAGAAGAAGAAGAACCCATTCCTACTAAACCAATGGCTACAAATAGAAATGACAGGGGAAATAGAGAAAGAGTTGAGGGTGCCTTCCCCATCAAAGAAACCAATGGGGATAATAAGATGAAGAATATAAACCCCTCTTCCATTCCTCATTTTCATGGCCTGGCCTTAGAATAGCCAAACACTTTCTTATTTGAGTTTGTTGTCATATGTTGAACCTATGACTACACTAATGATGAGCAGGAGTTGAAACTATTCCCATCCACTCTCAAGGATGCAGCTTTGTGTTGGTTCATGGGTTTAGCTAGGGATAGCATCACAACTTGGGCTTAGATGTAACAAGCCTTCAACAACAAGTATCGAGACTACTATAGGTTTAAAGACACTAAAGAGGTAATTTTTAGGATGACCTTAGGGCATGATGAATCCCTAGAAGATTATGAAGAAATATTTCAGCTTAGCTACAAAAGGGCCAAGTGCACACTTGACCCTTGGTCATTGAAGTTAGTCCTGCTTAGAGGGGCAAGGGAAGATCTTTTGGATACCCTAAACTTGTTAGCAAGAGGGGACATCTACCAGTTACCCTATGAGTATATCAAGTCTGTCTTTAGAAACCATTTTAGGGCATCTAGGAAAAAGGGTAGGTGTAGTCAACCTATGGTCAGTCCATCCTCTTCCAATACATCCATCAAGGGGGGAATTGGAAACATGATAGAGGATTTCAAGAGAGAGATATTGCAAACCCTTTCCCTACCAATGGAGACTATGCACATTGAGAGAAAATAGGAGGAAGCAGAGAGAGCCTTAGCCATTTTCTGCCCTAGATGCACTAGGATGCACCTTAGGAATGAATGCTCATTGAATTTTATTTAAATTTGCTCAGTCTATGAAGAAAACCACTCCACTAACAAGTGCCCTTCTCTACTTGGACTAAAATTTGTATATCAAGGAGCTGAACGGGTGACTAAGTAGCTCTACTACATAAATCAAAGGAGACCTCATGGGCCTAGGCCATACCAGTAAGGCATGCAAGGGCCTTCCCATGCCTATTACAACCCCAACTAGACCACATCCTTTCCCTCTTAGGGGCCCCCTACTCATCCTTCCTAGTCTACACCTTCTCCTTGGTCCTTTGCACCTCAATATCATTCCTAGCCAACTAGCCAATCATTTCAACCATACGCTCTGCCACAACCTCAGTGGAATGCACCGCCCTAGGGGTGGAGGCCCCCATACAACAATGATCTAGCTTTATTGCCTTCACCACATTCTCAACCACAACTTTTACACTCTGCTCCACCTAAACAACCCCAGATGCCTGCCCAGACAAATTCAAACCCGAAAAACAAATAAGCATAACCAGTATACAGTCGAGAGACATCCTATCTAGCTTATGATGTGGAAATTCAGGAAATCAACTTAAGATATGGGAGAGTACTCCCAGAAAACCAACCTCTACCTCCACCTAGGGAGGCTAAGGAATAAAAGGAGGAAAGCATGCCTAAAGTAAATCCACCACCCTTTCCTAAGAGATTAATCCAACCACTCCAGCCTACCCCAGAAGAGACTGAACTTCTAGGAGAATTGAAAAATCTATGTGTCAAAAATTAAAATTCCACTTCTCCAAGTTATAAAAGATGTGCCTATTTATAAGAAGTTGATTAAGGAGAAGTGCTTCAAGCATCCAGGGAGTCGAAGAAGAGATTCCCCTATCATTAATGTCATTGGACAATTGTCTGACTTAATGTTGGGGCAGGTAATTTGTCAAAAGTATTTGGACCTTGGAAGCCCTGTAGTAGATGTGCACATCAATGGCACCATTGTCCCACACACTTTGGTTGATCTTTGGTCTACCATTAATGTGATGACGAAGGATACCATGGTCAATCTCAACCTCTAGGGTTCATTGAGAAAGACCACGATAGTCTTGCAACTTGTAAACCACTCCACAGTGACCCCCGAGGGGATTGTGGAGGATGTGATGGTCTCCATTGACTCTTGGAAATACCCTGCAAATTTCCTAGTTCTCCAGCCTCAAGCCAAGATTACTAGTTTCCCTCTCATCCTGGGGAGGCCCTGGTTAGCCACTGTCGATGCCTACATTAGCTGCAAGGCTAGAAATATGACTATAAAAAATGGGCATATCTCCAAGAATTTAGTCCTATGCCCTCCTACTTAGCCATCTCTAGAACATGACTTAACTTTATGGCTAGAAGAGAGGAAGAATATGAAGTTTATTTCCCCCCAACTCTATACCTTAGAAACAACCATGGGAGGGGAACAACTGTATGAATATGATTTGATTGAACACATACTCCAAAGTCCAACTCCCAGTACATTGTCCTTAGAAGAAGTAGTAAAGGAAACCCATAACAACCATCATATTGATCTATCCTTAACCGATTCCAACCCTATCTGTGTCAAAACCATAGAATTCAGCCCTGAGAGAACTTTGAAAATCAACCCATCTCTTTCTGTTCACCAAGAAGAAAATTTGTGCAACATGTTAAAGGAACATCTAGATGCCTTTGCTTGGAGTTACAAAGGAATGAATGGAGTGCACCCCTCGGTGTGTACTCACCACATTTATATCAAAGAAGGGTGCAAACTAGTCCAACAACCCCAAAGGAGGATGAATCCAACTCTCAAAGATATAGTCAAAGAAGAACTTCAAAAGCTGCTAGATGCAGGATTCATCTACCCTATCTCAGATAGTGAGTGGGTCTCTCCTTTGGTGTTGGTTCCAAATAAAAATGGTAAGTGGAGGATTTGTGTCAATTACAGAGAGTTAAACAAAGCCACAAAGAAGGACCATTTCCCTCTACCTTTCATCAACCAAGTGCTAGATGGCCTGGCAAGGAAAAAAAAATTCTCTTTCCTAGATGGATTTAGTGGGTACAATCAAATCGAGATTAGCTTAGAAGACCATGATAAAACCACCTTCACTTGTCCTTGGGGTACTTTCATCTATAGGGTCCTTCCTTTTGGCCTATGCAATGCCCGTGCCACTTTCCAAAGAGCAGTCCTAAGTATCTTAGCCAAGTTAGTCCATGATGCAGTACAGATTTATATGGATGATTTTACACCTTATGGATGTGATTTCCAGGAGGCTCTATCCAACTTAGGTAAAGTGCTAAACAAATGCATTGAAATGAACCTCTCTTAGTCCTGAAAAATGTAAGTTCTTGATGACTGCAGGGACTATGCTAGGTCATTCAATATCCTAGCAAGGACTGTAGATGGACCCAAAAACAATAGTTATCATCCAAAGGGTCCCAGCTCCACAAAATAAGAGAAGTGTTAGAAGTTTCCAAGGTTTAGCTGGATACTATTAGAGGTTTATAAAAGACTTCAACAAGTTAGCTTCTCCTTTATTTTGGTTGTTGGGAAAAGACTCTTAGTTTGTATGGTCAAAAAGTTGTCAAGAGGCCCTGGACACCCTAAAGGACAATTTGACCACTACATTGATTCTCTGAGGCCCAAATTGGGCCCCTCCTTTTCATATACATGTTTATGCATCACACAAAGCCATAGGAGTAGCTCTAGACCAGATAGATGAAAAATTTCCTGATGTCATTTACTTTATCAGTAAGAATGTGTCAAAGGCCGAAGTGAACTACATACTGACCAAAAAGGATCTCTTGGCTATTGTGCATTCATTGAACAAATTTAGGCATTACATTATAGGTTATCAAAAATGTTTACATATTGACCATGTTGTAATCAAATATTTAATGAATAAAGCTTATGTGAATGCCTGGATTATTAGATGGTTACTTTATTACAACAGTTTGGTCTAACTATTGTTGGTAAGCCTGGCAAGGACAATGTTGTTGCAGTTTTTTGTCCATATTAACTTTTCCTACAGGTGAGGAAGGGATGGTTGATGATCAGTTACTGGATGAACACTTATTCTCCATTTCAGTTCTCTCTCCATGGTTTGTTGACATAGCAAATTATTTGGTATCTACACAGTTCCCATCAAATTTGTCCTCCAAAGAGAAAAGCAAGATTGAGAGGAAGAGCACCCCATTCCCTTGGATTGGGGGAAACCTCTTCAAACTAGGCCCATATCAAATTCTGAGAAGATGTGTCAGGGAGGAGGAAGTCTTTGACATCCTTCTAACCTGTCATGATGGGCCTTGTGGAGGTCACTTTGCAGCAAAGAGGAACACATTCAAGGTGTTACAAGCTGGTTATTATTGGCCCATGCTTCATGAGGATGTGAAAAGATATACTAGTCAGTGTGATCGGGGCCAAAGGATGGGAAAGCCTACTCCAAGGGATGAAATTCCTCTACAACCTCAAGTGACTTTCGAGCCATTTGACAAGTGGGCCATGGATTTCATTGTACCTATTGACACTCCTTCCAAGAAAAAGAAGTGCATTGACTATCTAACTAAGTGGGCTGGAACCAAGGAAATCAAGGCAGCAACAGAGGAGAAGGTGGCTGAGTTCTTAAGGGAAATTGTCTTTTACCAGTTTCGGTACCCTAGAGAACTAGTCATTGATCAAGGCAACCAGTTTACATCCAACATGACTGAATACTTGTTAAGCCATCACAAGATCAAGCATAAAACCTCCACTCCCTATCACCCACAAGCTAATGGGCAAGTGGAAGTGACCAACAAAGCATTGGAGGGCATCCTAACCAAAGTAGTTAGCAACAATAGAAAATATTGGGAAAATAGACTAGTTGAGGCCACCTCAGCCTACAATACCATTTGGAAGACCACCACTAGATTCACACCCTATGAATTGGTCTATGGGAAAAATGCCATGATGTCCATTAAATTTGAGTACAATACATTGAGGATGGCAGCCCAACTAGATCTAGATCTCAATAGTGCACAAAACGAGAGATCACTCCATTTGAATAAGTTAGATGAGTTCAGAATATAGGCCCTCCTACACACAAAGGTAACTCAAATTCAGAGGAATATATGGCATGAAAAGAACATCAAGGACAAGCAATTTTAAGAAGGTGATTGGGATTTGTTATATGATGCCAGATATAAAGACATTAAGGGAAAGTTAAGGACTATATGGCTAGGGCCTTATGTCATAGAGAAACGTCATGATAATGGTTCAGTCTAGATCAGAAGCATAGATGAAGAGGACATTCCTTTACTTGTTAATGGGCATAGATTGAATGTTTACAAAAGGTCATTGTCAAAGCAAGAATTAATTAATGGTATCAACAAAATAGTGATGGTGGTGGAGCAAGTCTCAGCTCCTACCTCATTAAGTAACTGAGAAAAAGAAAAAAAAATAAGGAGACTCAGGTGAAAACTTCCATGAGGCGCTTGAGCCCCACTGTTGGGCTGAAAACCTCTTGAGGCAGCCCAATGGTGTCAAAAAAATAAATAAAAAAATAAAAATATCTATGGGTGAAAATATCTCTTGAGGCACCTAGGGCAAGCATCTAGGATGAAAACCTCTTGGAGGAAAACTAGTTGTTTTAAATAAAAAAAAGAGAGAGAGAGAGAGAGAAAAGAAAATTTATGAAAATATTGTTTGCAGGACAGTAGGGGGACAATCAGAGCAATAATGGAGAATAAAAAGGGACCTATTCATATCATATTTTTATTTATCCATTCATTAGCCTTCATCATTCCATCATTCCTTTCATTTTTTCACTCATTTGCCTCAGTTTGCAAGGATTTTGTGTTTTCTATAGGATTCCCTGTAAACCTACAGGATCCCCTGAAAAATTACAGTGGCTTGGGAATCCTAAAGAAAGTAACCCTATCGAAAGGAAATGACTTTCCCATTTCAAAGAAATAAATTCCTACATCACCATCTCATTACCATACCTCTCTCCACCTTTATCACCCCTGCATTCATCAAAAAATAGAATATTAGTTTCCAAAAAAAATTACAGTTTTCCAAGAAAAAACACAGAGAAAAAGATGAAGATAGAGAGCAAGGGGACAATACCTTAAGGTTATTTTTCATCATTCAAAAACCCCTATACCTCCTCTCTACCCATGCTAATCATCCTTAGGTTCCAGTAGTAGAAGATGACTAAAATTTTGAGGGAGAAGCAGCTACAGGAAATCATGTAGTAGCTTGTCCCACAAAATAGAAATCATAGGTTGCAGCAAGTTTCAAGCATGGATATCCAAATGTAGAAGAAGCTCCTCCAGAGCCTAGCAATAGTAGCATCATCATCATCATCAATACTAGGTACCTGCACATCAAAAAAAATCATGACAATGAAAAAAATGGAAAAGAACATGCAACCAACACATAGCAAAGACTTCATTTCTTCAAACAAACTGCATCAAGGCATCATTACCAAAAGAAAGTATCTCACTTCCACTCTCTCATTAGAATAATGTGATCAAAAGATGTAAAAATTGTGAATGAGTTGGTTTATAAGCAAAAGGTGGCCATTTAACTTGGCCACCTTCATTTAGTCAACGCGGACAAAAAATTTAGTCCTCACACATGTGGTAGCAGTGAAGTCAAAGAAAAGGACGATGAGGTCAAAAGCAGTTCATACTACGGATGCCTAAAGTGGAAGTTGATTATGAGGTGAGCAGAATGATGATGTGGTAGTGTGACCAATGGTACAAAAAAATAGATATTCATACCTCGGCTGCCAACACACTACCTCACTCAAATTGACCATAAGAGGGAATAAACGTTGATCCCCATGCATAGATGCATTCACATTCTCGAGGCTTACACTAGAAAAGTCACTCTCAACCCTCAAAGTAGTCTACAGGAGAGGAAAATTTCATTTTTTTTTCCTGCACAGGACCACCTATAGGATCCTACAGGATCTCATAGGAATCCTACAGGATACAGTCAGGCAGTCTACAGGATTGGCAATGAGCAATTTCAGAGGGAGAAAAATAGGGGTTGGCTACATCAAGTATTGTAAGGAGGTAGGATCTACATTTCCTCCCTTTTTTCCAAGTGAAGGGAATAAAAAAATATTCTAGTTTGTTGAAATTGATTGCAGTATAAGGGAATTGTATCCACATAAATTTCAGTTCAATTTCATCCATTAAAATTTTGTATTAGACATATCTACTCCTCCATCCATCAGAAAAAATGATAGGGGGGTTTAATAGAAGGGATCCCATCAACATTGTGATGATTCATAAACACCCTCCTGTGCTATAAATATTCACAAGGAATAATTGGATGGGTTTCTTTGAGAAATTGAGGGGGTATGATGATGAAGTAGCTAGAGGTTTTGATCTCTCCCTCATTCCATTGATTAGGACCCATGCCACTGTCATGGTGAGAGGCCTCACCATAGAGCTCACCCCTAAACACATATGCAGAATTAACACACTTCCCTTAGGAGTGCCTTAGAGAAAGGAAGACAAGGGAAATAGATAAACTGCAAAGAAGAAATTCTTTTTAGAGGGAGAGGAGGCCATGGAAGACAAAAATGGAGTGAGAAGAGCAAGCCTACCATACCCCTAGAATGAAATAAGCTGCAACCTTATAAACTATATATCATGTGAAGGTAGGTATAGTGCGGTATATTTATACCACTTTAGGCTTCTTGAAGAATTGAGGTTTGGAGCAGATACACCTCTTCACCACAGACTCAACATACTCTACTTCCTTCTTCAATCACTGAGATATGTGAGCATGAAGGTGCAGGAAGGAAACTACCAATAACTAGCCCATCACGGGTTAATTAGACATCATAGAAGATTCCCTCCAAAACTTGAGAATTCCTATCACATGGGAAATTTTCAGAGACATGCTAATAGAGGAGGATATAAAAGCCCTCGAATATGAAAAGAGCCCCACTGTGAGTGAAAGGGATGAAGAAGAGACTAAAACATATGAAGAAGAAGAAAAGAGGGATGATGAGGAAATATATGAGGAAGAAGAGAAAGAGTAGGAAAGTGGTGAAGAAATAGAAGAATATGCCAAGGAGGAAACTGATGAACAAGGTGAGAATCTAGAGGGAGAAGAAGAGGAGAAAGACAATTATAAAAAGGGTAATGGAAAAGAGGAGGTAGAAGATAAGGAGGAGTCACCCAGGGTGTCTCCAAAACCCACTAAGAAATAGGTAGCAACTTCCCTCACTACCCTTCTCACCCCTATCAAACAAAAAGGAAAAAGACAGAGACAAACTCCATTATACTTTCGAACAAGAAAAAGTACAAAGATAAGGCAGGGAAAACCTCAAACTCCCACTAAGGTCCCATTGTTATTGAAGACTCACCTAAACAGCAAGAGAAGATGGACCCTCTTATGAAAACTCAAGGAGAAGGATCCTCAGGAGAGGCCTCCCCTAAGTCTCCTATCACTTATGTGAGAAGGCCTATGACTAGATATGCCTCTCCAAGGGAAAAGGCATACTATAGGATACACAACAGGACCTATATGAATCAGAGGCAATCGTATAGGAAACTCTACTAAACCTACAGAAAACTTAAAAATTAGAAAAGGAAGGCAGTATGCAGCAAGAAACAAAGGAGGAGGATCCAAAGTTAAGGGAACCTAGTCCTCAACATAACCTTGACTCCTACTATAGATTTATTGAAGGGGGTAGGGTCATTCCACAAAAAAATTCCATCCCATTATTCTTTGGGCTTGAGAAAGAAAGGGCAAGAAAAAATAGGTGGATGTAGATTTCCAAGTCCAAGGGAGTGGAGGACATAGGTCACATGGAGGAAAATCTCAAAGAGATGAGCAGAGAACTAATCAAGGATGAGAGAGGACACTAATAAAGATCCCAGAAGATGACTCACCTCTCTATAATCATCTATATATGGATCCCTCTTCACAGAGATCCGAAGGCTGGAATTTTGTATCCTATAGAGAAGTGTTGTTGGTTTTCTGGTGTACATTCATAGTGTTGGGTGATCTAAGCTTTGCTTGAGGTGAAGAATGGCTTCCTAGCTGGAGGATGATGCTGGGTCAGAACATATGGTTGTAATCCTCTTGCTACTTTTCATCTTAATAAAGCTATTCTTGTTTTCTTCCATATTCTTGTGTACTTTTTTATATATGCATTTATATGGTTAACACACATCTAATCGTGTGTTATTTATGAATATAGATCTTTGTTTCTTTGATAGTAGTATGTTGTTGTGATTCTACAGGTCCTTTTTGAAGCTGGGAAGACGAAGAAGAAGCAACGAAGCTCTATCAAGAAGGAGAGGAAATCAAGCGCAAGACTTAGGTTGCTCTCCTTGGTTCTCCTCTTGTCTATTTTCATAAAAGAAAACAATAGTAGACTTTACTTGTTTGTTTCTAAGATAGCCACCCATCTTAGTGGGAATAGCAGCATCTGAGTGGACACTATTCCCGGTAACAAGTAGTATTCTTTGCAAGTATCAATTTTCATGTGTGTTTTCCTTGCTAGATTGTGCATGGTATTTCATGTGGTTCTTTGTTGTTATGGCATGGGCTTATCAGGTGTGGCAGTGTTTTCACCCTAGCCTTTCCATTTCTAGATATCCATGGTGTGATGGGGTTCTCATGTTTTGGTTGAGCTGGATTGCTGGATGGATTCGAAGCTGAGTGAGGTGGACCTCTGAATGATATAACATATGGCCTAGTGGTCCTTGAACCATATTGTGGATCATGGTAAATCCATTGGCCTAGTAACCCCTGAGCTAGACTGTGGGTTGTAGTAAATCTAATCGATGGGCCTAGGAATCCTTGCCGGTGAATGGCAAGATATACGGTAAATCCAAGAGGTGGATTTCTCTCTGTTGGGTCGAGTAATCCTGGGTTGGGATATGCAGTAAATCCTGGAGAGTGGGTCTCGATTTAGGGCCTAGTGATCTGGTACGGATTGAGGTAAAGCCCACGAGACTAGGAGATAGGAAAATTCTTCACATTGTACGTGGAGAGATCCAGTCGCATCCATGCTTGTTTGGCCTAGTGATCAGGTGGACATCACATTAAAGGTTGTTACTACATGTTTATTATGTTGACCTATTAATCCTAGATGGATTATGTTAAATCCTGGTTTCTATTGATGAAGGTGATGTGGTTTAACCTTGGGATGCCCTCGTTGGTTCTTTTGGTTTGAGTCCCACATTCATGCTTGGAATATGGCACAGGGGTGAATGGATGAATAGAGATTTGGCTCAGCCATTCTATGGTCGGGTGGAACATGGTATTCCCATCCCGGGTTTGGATTTTGCATCATCAATATGAGGTTAATTCTCCTTGTATTTATATGAGTATTAGGCTAGTTTATATGTGGATCATATGGCTATAATCTCCTTGGTATTTCTGTTGTTATTATGTTGGTGATGTATATTTATTATGACAGTGATTATGTTTGTATTTCATCATGTTTTTTCTTGTAAATGAATGAACAATGTATCTATGAACTAATAGATGGTACTACAACAAATCATGTAAGGGAACAATGCTTCTTAGCAATTCTCAGATAAGTATAAGACCCCTATGTTCATAGTTGTTATTTGAACCTGTAGATTTCATTCGTGTGAAGTGTTTGACAGAATGTCAGTGTCAATTGGGGATGGTCAGGCCTAGTCCTGGAGTTAGTTTTGGGTTTATTTAGTCTTTTCATCACGTGTTTAATGGATTCCATAAGCTACAACAAGTTATGGGCAGTGGTCGAAATTCTGGGCTTGAAAAGTGCCTTAAATCTCGTAGACTCTAGCACATGTCTACTGGAAATAGTCCCTGGATGCAGGCTTGTGGGAGCATCCAGAGCTCTCTAGACACTGGCATGCCCATATCATGGGAGCTTCTAGAGGTTTAATATCTTAAAAAATCAGTGGGACTCAGGGGCAGGATACCTGAGTGGTTGGGATGGCTCTAGGGAATGTTGTTGCTGATGTGGAAGGTATGTTTGATGTGTTTATGTTGATTCCACTTCCTTAAGGTCACCTCGAAGGTTGAATCATATCATATTAGCCTCTTATCACATGTTTACTCTAATTGGCTAGTCACTTGGGTAGATGTGGGAGGAGGGTGTTACATCAAGGCTCACTGGCAGTCAAGACTGCATAATTCCCATCAACAAGGTTGGTTACCCTCAAGGATTGCATAGTTTATGGCGGGGAAGACCAAAACTTATGTGGGACCAAGTTAGGAGATCAACTTATGGGTTAAAAAGTAAACTAAGTAAGCAAACACAAGACAAAATGGAAAGGATAAGTCTCAATAGAAGCAAAAATACTTGGATCAGTGCGAGATGAGTTGTTGTGGTTAAGAAGCAAGGCTCCAAAGTCGAAGCATAGGAAAAAATTTGGAGGGTGGATGTAACCGCTACAACAGACTGATGAGTAAATTATGCAATATATGTCAATACAAGGATGAAACCTTTATCTATAGTGTCATGTCTCTCCCAAGAGACATTCTCCTACAAGAACTCACTCACAATATGTTCCCCTTCAACATGACAAAGGAACAATATATCACAAAGTGGCATAAACAGACTCACACATAAGCGACATAAAATGGAATTCTTGAATATGTTGATCAAATTCAATGCATACTCATCATCATTACATACATCTCGAAATTCTGAGACTAACGGTTGTAAACAAGACTAATTTCTGTAAAAAAACAAGTAAAATGGTCAAAACATCAATATACCTCCCATTTTGATTATGGCCTAAAAACACGCTGCTAAAATGAAGAAATGGGATGTGTCATCATGTTCCTTGTGAAAAATTGTGATATTTAAGTATAAAGTTGACCTTGTTCTAAAACTATCAAATCTAGCCTCTGGGGAATCTAAAAGATTTTTTGCAGATTCTTGCGTCAAGGTTCCACCTTCATGGTTCCATTGCTCATCGACATGCTTATGGAAAATTGGCTGCTCATATCAGAAAACAATTTGCACCATTATATTTCTAGCAAAATTTCAGTTAAGATGAGTATAAACTTGGCATATTTCTGACACTGTTAAAATTTGGCCCTCAAATCTTTAAGATTCCTCACAAGATTCCAATTCATTGTTCCACTAAACTAGGTTCCATCACTAGTCAAGGTTATGCCATCGATCTGCATTTCCACATCATGCTTCTGAACTCTATAGTGATTCCTTTAGCATGCTTCATTCTACGACCCTCCGCACTCTACCTCCCTCCAATTTTCAATGACTTCTTTTAAATGGTGTTGTTGGTGGAGTTATCAATGATTAAGTGTTGGTGTATTGGTTGGCATAGGGTGGAATCAGTGTGGGGTTCTTGGTAGATTTTGTTGGGTGTGGAGCCTGATTATCTTCTTTATTTATAGGTATCATCGCATTGGACCCCAGTTCGTAATGTGGCGGCAAGCTGCCTGTAATATTTGCGCTGCAAGGAGGGTCCGTGGGGGGCAGCGATCTTTAGGAGCACCCCCCCTAGCGAGCGATCAGGGGAAATGCCCCCAAATCTAAAAATAGATGTAAAATTTCCTTGTAAAATGTTGTAATGTCGTAGTCAATGTAGTTTGTTCATTAGGCGGAGATCTGACAGTAGAATTTATGTTTAATTTAGGGTTTTTTTCCCTAGAAGGCAACCCCTCGCTAGATATGAGGGAAATGTATTGCGTCTATGTAGATATGTATTCTGAGTGAGAAAAAGAGAGGATATTGTGTGAGATCGAAGAGTGTATTACAATAGATCTGTTGTAGGTTGTATCTCTTCAGTTTGCTAGATAATATAAAAGGAAGAACTAGTTGTTTCTCCATGGACATAGCCCAAATTGGGTGAACCACGTATATCTATGTCTCTCTTGTTTTATGTGTTTTATGTGTTTATATTTCTGCAATATATTTTATGTGTTCCATTGCTTTGTAATATATAATTTTCTAACAACTGGTATCAAAGTCGAAGGTCTATTTGGCTGATAAACTCGCAGGAGAGAAGGTTTCCTGGTTTGAGTAGGAGCAATAGCGAAAGATGGTAGGTTTAGGGTCGAAAACTTTAACGACCAAAACTACCATCTATGGAAGATGCAGATGGAAGATTATTTGTACTAGAAAGATTTGAACAAACCATTGAGTGGAAAGACAAAGAATCCGACGAGTATGACAAACACAAAATGGGATATTCTCGACAGAAAGGCACTTGGAACAATACGGCTGTGCCTAGTGGCGTCAGTAGCCTTTAATATTTCAAAGGAAATGACAACAAAGGGTTTAATGTCGATATCGGCCAAACTATATGAAAAACCGTCGGCCTCAAATAAGGTATTTCTTATGAAGCATTTATTTAATATGAAGATGTCAAAAAGTGGATTTGATGTTGATCATTTAAATGAATTTAATACAGTTACCAATCAGTTAAGTTTTGTAGGGGTAACTTTTGATGCTGAAGTTACGGCTGTCTTATTTTTGTGGTCATTGCCAAAAAGTTGGAATGGTTTAGTTATGACCATTAGTAACTCTGTCTCTGGATCTAGTACTTTAAAGTTTGATGATGTTGCCGGTGCAATCCTTAGCGAATAAATGCGACGGAAAATCTTCGGTGAGACATCAGGTAATGCTTTGACTACAAAGACTAGGGGAAGAAAAATGGAAAGAGGAAAGAGCCCAAGATATCATAGTAAGTCAAGGAAAGGCAGATCCAAGTCCAGATTGGGGATAGCATGCTAGAAATGCAGGAAGAAACGACACCTAAAGAAAGACTACATGTCTTGGAAGGGAAAAGAAGGAGACTCGAAACAATAAAACAATCATGAAGCGAATGTGACAGGTGGTGTGTGTTAGCGCTCAAATCTACCTTAGGCTGAAATAAGGTAAAACTCAAGGCTACATCAAACCACGCTCAGCCTCGTAGCTAGCCCTACGAGGACAGGAGAGGGCTCTCTCCGGGTCAATCTCGGCAAAAAGTAATCAATGAGGCTCAAGATGACTAAATTGGTAATTAATTTTAGGCTAGGTATGAAGTACAAGGAGTTTGAAATTGATTTTTTGGAGTTTTGTTGAATCTAAGGGAAAGGCAATTTTGGGCGGGGTGAGACCAGTTTTTTGATAGTCTACTTGGGGCAAGTGCGATGTCTTTTGCTTTTAAAGAGATGAATGCTGACTGACTGGTGAGAAGTTAGGGAGCAAGAACTTTTTAGGATTCTCCATAAACAGATGAAAACTGGAAAATCAACAAACTTAAAGAGAGCATAATTAATGGATTCTACCTTAAACTCATTGTTTTATTACGAAGATGGAGAAGGAATGATACACATAAACAACTTAAAAATACTGAAAGAAGCACACCATCAACACATAAAGCCACATGAATCCGAAACAATGTTGCAAAACCCTGGTCTTTCCTTTGCCAAAAATGCGGAAATGAATGTATAATAGAGTGTCAAGCTTTTCCCCAAGAGTCCAACCCTGAAAATGACTTAGAAAATACATAATATAGGAAATCCAACCCATTCCCTTGCCTCTAGGTGTGGAGCTCATCATCCTAGGAGTTGTTTCAACCAACTCTAAACAAAGCACTACAATCTAGGCAGTGAAAACAACTTGCCTCTATAAGGTAGGAAACCAATTCATTCATTAAATTTTCACTCTTTGGGGAATGAATCTTCTAGAACAAGTAACTAAGTGTCAAAATTACATCATGTTTAATCAATTACATCAAGAGAAGTAAAAAATTACATCACAAATCAAAACTAGTCAAACTGGCTGAATTTCTGAGCTGAAAGATGAAAAATTGGCCAAAAATCCCTATACGCCACGCGCCTGAGCTCTATGCGTCGCGTGCATTTCAGCCTACTTTTGGGGCACTTCCCGACATCCAAATCAAGCTCACAATAGCTGGTTAGAAAGCCCCGGATGTCTGCTATCCAGCCCAAGTGGAATTTCTCAATTTGGAGCTCATTTGCCCCCTCAAAATGTCATTCTCCCGGAAGTACTTCCTACTGGTGCAAAAGGTGGCAGAAAGGTGATTTTAATGGTGTTTTTGGGCCTTTTGATCACCCAGAACTTGATGAAATGCTTTGTAAATAGCCGAGCATGCATAACTTACCATGACAAACCCAAAAATATAAATTTTTCCTCCAGCAAGTGTCCCAATCATAAGCGCGCGCGTCGACACGCTACGCATTGAGCCAAAAAAACCTGTTTTTAGGACAAAAATTTTCAAAATGACAAAAATTTCTTCGAATTTGCTCAAATTCGGAGTGAAGACCCTCCATCATGTATTGTGCCCCACTAATGAAGCCTCGACCAAAATTTGGAGTGGATCAGGCTTTTTTCGCCGTTTTAGTTCTTTGCTCAATCGCCTCTTTAGAATCTTCATTTTTGCTTTGCAGACATGCATACGAGCCCAATAATGAGTTTTCATATGACGAAGCATGTCTTTGTCTCTATTTGCCTTCGCCAACAATTTCTCCAGATGAGTGTTAACACGGATGAGCATAGACTCTCGATCAATCGGTGTCATATCACCGGGTCTCTTTCAGGCCAATTCTCGATCCTCACGGATTTGCCGTAGCTCATAAAGTGTATGTTCATCCTCTAGCTTTTTGTTATGCTACTCCAAGTAGTTTATCACCCACTTAGCCATCTCCAATTTCTTTCTCAGCGAGTCATTCTCAGCCTTTTGCTCCCGGATGATCTCCTTTAGCTCCGAACTAGGAGAGCTCGCATCAACATCAATGATAGTGAAATCCATGTCTTGGCCTCCTGAAGGACCCTCATCATGCATAGGTCTCTTGCCCCTGTCCTAGATCTGTACCTGTGCTGAAGAAGAAGGCAAGACCCCTTCCACATGATGTGGAGATAATAATCACTCTGTTGATGGAGTCAACGAGACCCCTTCCACCCCAGGTGGAGATAGTACTCTTCGTGTAGATGCAAATAAGGCCCTGTGGCCTCGCTGGTATGTCACATATGATGGAGCACTTCTATGCTCAGTCTCAAGAATGTCTGGCTGGTTTGAAGGCTCTCCCTCATCATGAACTATCTCGGGAAGCAGCTGTGACGTTGTGAAGAAGTCACGGGAGATGAAATCCTCCCAAGTAATGCCCTGCTGTGTCAACTGATGTATCACTGTGATCTTGATCAGCGCATAATGATATATACTTCTATGCTGCTATGCTGGGGTCTTCCTTTGTACTAAAGCCACCATCCTCTCTATGTTGCGACAGATGAAGTACGGAATGTTCATCATACGTACCCTCGTGAAATGCATCAACAAACGGACATGGTATGCATAGAGATGTGAGAATCTGCCCTCGCAACTAAAATACCGAATGATGAGTTTCATCAATGGTGCAAACTCATCCCTCAGGAATCTGAAAGGAAAAACTGTGCTCAAGTGTCTCATATACCCAGGTTTGATGTATGGCTCATAGTAGAATTTTTCTAATTGCTGGCGTTTGTTCCATTCCTCTCCTACATTTGGTACCCCGGTGGCCTAAGCAATAGTCTCTGGTGACAAAGTGAAATTTACTCCAGTGAGGTTTACATGGCCATCATGTAAATGTAGAACAAATAAACGAACTAGTTCACGATGATGCTAGGTTTGTGACATCATCTCACAGTATTGGAAACATGATCGACGCTGAAAACAATCCATTGCAAGTGGGCAAGCCTGCAATTGAGCCAAATAAGTAGGCTCCTCCCTGACATGCTGACCACCTTTGCCCCTTTTGTGAAACCTTTGTGGCACATTAACCTCAGCTGTAGAATCACTATCATACTCCTGCTCATAGACTGAATCCGTCTCTGACATGACTTTGAAAACAAGATATCTGGAATATGTATGCTGATATATAAAACTGTGTGTGTAATCGAATGCAAACTGCTCCTTCCTCTAACAATGTTGTGACCAAGGGGAAACAAATGCACAAGGGAATACTAGGAAAGGGAAAACATTAGGGAATTAGGGACTTTGGAAATAAAATGTAATTAGGGAAGGAAGGGGAAATGTAAATGTAGGATAAGGGTTTTAGGGTTTTGGGATATTAGGTAGGATTAATGAGGGAATTAATGGGGAAATATGATGGGTGAATTTGGGAATGAGGAACAAAGGGAAATGGGGAAAATACAACCTTGGTAACACATTGTTTTCAAACCCTACAACACTTTTTATATTGACTAAAGGAGGGCTTTCAAAATCGGATCTCCACGGCAATCATTCACGAACCCATCACATTCACCATTAAAAACAAAGCAAAGGCAATGGAGGCGAGCCTACCTGACAAGTTTATGTGAAGAGGAGGCGATTTGATGAATTTTTGAACTAGTATCGAGCTCCAGACTATAAGCGCCATGCGCTTGTAAATTAACACTGGTGATTTGAGCCCAGTGCGCCGCGCGCAGCCAATGCGTCGCACACCTTACCCAGTGCGTCGCACGCCTGAAAGTTGAACCAATCTCCACTCAAACTCACAAATTCACCTTGGAATGATTTTCTCCACTCTTGGCATGTACAATGATTTGAAAATTCATTGAAATATCTTTATAAAGACTCCAATTTGATTTTTGCTTGGTCCATAACCCACTTTATAATGTGTTGTCTTTGACACTTTTTCAGGATTAATAGACTTTTGAATTTTTCGTTTCCTCCTTAAATTTGGTTGAAATAATGATTTTCTTTGACAAATTTTTGCAGGGATAGCTGTGATATAATCTGGCAAAGGAGACCAAGGCTGTGCTTGGACAATTCAAGAACTGAAATTTTTGAAAATTTACTACAAAAATGAGATGTTGACTTATCTTCAAAACAGAGTTTTGAAGAGAAGTCCTAATCTATCCGTATAATGATAAAAATCTTTGAGATAACCACCTATCGAGGTCCTCCCTCTGGCCTGTTGGCTTTATTAGACTTTGCAAAACCAAATTAACTTAACCCTAGACCTAATGACTGAGAACACTTACATGACCTAGAAATTGAAACAAGGCTGTAAATTACCTTTCAAGACTTGATTTTTATGAATAGACCTGAACCAGCAGTGCCAAGCACGAGGTGAAGGAGTGACACAAACCATTCCATCAGATTTATGGCATGCCTAACGAAATGCAACTGATCGAAACTGATGGGACACCTAAACATGAAATGCAAAAAAGAGTTTTGATCTCTGACGGAGGGATAACTAGACCAACTCTAACATTGGCTCCAATGGGGATGGTAGCTCCTTGGAGGTGCCAAGTACAACAGATCTTTGGGAGAGCAGACAGTGCCTTCATCCATTGGGAAATGGAGTCAAGACTCAAGCTAAAATGCATGACTGAAAACTGACACAAACTAACTTAACAACAAGACAGAAAACTGACTCACAAATGACTCATGACTGACTTAACTAAAACAAGAACTTACAAAGCTTATTTGAAGGGCAGGGTCCATCGAGATTTGAGGGCTTCAAATCATGATGATAACCACCTGCATACTAATGAAATAATAAAATCATGTGTAATGAGATTTCCAATGTAACCAATCCAATAGATGGCTACATACCAAATTTCTGCTCTCACTTTTCTCAAGTAGGCGGAACGATGTACATGTAAGCAACTCACATTAACCACTGAAACCAAGGATTATGATAACGAACTAGGCAACATTTATCTTCTCTAGTGCTTGCAAAAGGATGTTGAAGGGATCTTGATAATCCTAAAGCACTATCTTGTCTTGAGATCCAGCAACAAAAATACAAGTACTCCCTTCATTCTGATCTGAAAGAACAATTGATTTCTGAGGGATGGGAATGCACAAATAAGTATGTGCTTCTGCCATCTGAGCGTTAGCTGTAGGTTCCTTGACCATAAGAAATCCTGGCATATTTTCTCTCTCAAGCTCATACTCCTCATCTTCATGGTCTAGGTCATTCTTAAACAAAAAACAATCTTTAAGATTATCAAACATGATAGACTTATCATCTTTGTGAAAGAAAATATTATCTGTTTGCTGATCTATAAAACTGATTACAAGACCGTCATCATTTTCAAAAGAGGAAGAGATTTCACCAACACTTTCTTGACTATGTGTGCACTGCAAATCTGCTTTAGCTTGGGCTGTAACATGACCTTTCAAGAGTTGATCTATTTCATCTTCAGACAAACGAGATAATGATTTTTGTTTTCTTTTGCTCAAACAATAATTGTCTTCATATGACATGGAAATCAAATTATCATTTACCACTGAGTTATCAAAAGAAGATTTCTCACTTACCTAAACAAAGATCCCATCTTGTTGTTTATGAACTGACTGGATTGCTTCTTCATGAAGGCTGTGTTCTAATGATGGACTGACAGTATGACTGAGAACATTTGGATCCATTACTGTGTCTTCTGCATTCCAGATGATTTCAACAGCAAAGTTCTCTTTGATGGGCTTTAGCACAAGATATGCTTGGTCATCATGATCTGAATCTGAATCTGAAGTAGCTGACTGGACATTATCATAATCTGCAATCTGCATGTTGTCTTCTTCTGTGGGTAGATTTGAAATGTCATTCTCCCTTTCATCATTTTCAGCCATATTATCTTCAATCTGCTGCAAATTCTCGTGAGCATCTTGATAGGTATCCTCTAGGTTCTCTTCATGTTGCTGAAATGGATTCTCATACAGAGCCTCCATGATCTCATCATCCATGAAATTATCATCTTCGTAATATTTCTCAAGGCTTTCAATAAAAGTAGAAGCACGTTTGCAACAGTCATGAACTAAATTTAATGATGGATAAGACGCTTGATATCTCTCAATGAACAGAGCATGAAAATCCTTTAAATAGTAAATACAGGCTAGCGGCAAATTTTCATACCAATATTGGGCTTCACCTTCGAGAGTGGCCAGGAATATCTTCATCAAGCAATCTTCAGGAAAATCCACTTTCAACTTGCGAATATGCATATGAAATCTAACCAAATGTAAAGCAACATCTTTCTTACCATCATTGTTAAATGTAGGCAGGTTCCTTGACCAATCTACCTTGGGAATCTTATTTGGAAAACCTGGAATGTGATCTCGGCTCATGGGAGCATATCTTCTCATGATTCGGTCCATCTTGAAAATCTCACAACTACTGATCTCCCTGCAGTGAAGTCACCATGAAGCATTGATTTCTGGATTGTTCAGTGAATAAAGTCACCAGGTGAATGTTTTCAGCCTTCTGATGTCTGACCATTGTTCGCCATCAACTATCAGATCTGAACTTGATACACGTACTAGGGGAATTTATAAGTTAAGTGTTACAATTACAAGCTACACCAGAGATCGACTGAAGCAGTGTTTATCTACTATGCACTCGCAGAGAAATGTGCAGTTCGAAGGCTACCTGGCATGACTTTAGACCCGTCTGTAGCTTATAGAAGAAATAACACCAACAAGCAAACCATTTTTCCCCAGTATGGTCACCACTATGTTAGCGCTCAAATCTACCTTAGGCTGAAATAAGGTAAAACTCAAGGCTACATCAAACCACGCTCAACCTCGTAGCTAGCCCTACGAGGACAGGAGAGGGCTCTCTCCAGGTCAATCTCGGCAAAAGGTAATCAATGAGGCTCGAGATGACTAAATTTGCAACTGATCTTAGGCTAGGTATTAAGTGCAAGGGCTTGATTTGAGTTTTTAGGAGTTTTTGTGTTGAAACAAGGAAAGGCAAATTTGGGCTTGGGGATGAGGCACAGTTTTTGCAGAGGTCTACTTGGGGCAAGGTAGGCGATTGTCTTGATGCTTTTAAAGAGAATGA
>APFE031394536.1:0-21388 GCA_000404065.3 Pinus taeda
AAATAAATTTTCATTACAATTATATATATTATTTTATTATAAAAAATTATATTTTATTATAAAACTTTTTACTAAAAGATATTTATGAAATATTTTATTTTAATTTTATAAGAGTCCAATTTTAATTTTTGTCTTCTATTTAATGTTTGAGCTTTTAAGATTATTATTTTTTAATATTTTTATATATATTGACTTTTATATAGCTAATAAAATTTTGAATAGAATAAAATAAGTAATTTGTTTCTTTAGGTCTGATAGACCAATGTTTGGTCTCGGTGGAAGTTAACCATCATCATCATCATATTTCATAAATTGCCTCATAGAATTCCTTAAACTCTAACATATACGCACCCTACAAAGGCTTCTTCCATGTCTTTCTTGCCTCCCACCCACAGTCCAGGAAGAAAGAACTACACTTAACTCTGCTAGCGATATAATGTGTTTTATAAAATTTATGTTTAAAAACATTTATTACTTGTAGTTTGAATAATGTAATGCACTATTATTATTAGATTTATGTTTTACTTAAAATTAGTATTCAATACTTTAATATTTTGTTGTAGTTAAAAATATTTTTATGTGAAAAAATATAATTAAAAAAATTTAGCCTGTATCTTTTGTTTATATATATATATAATATATATATATATATAATATATATAATAAATATAATATGGATATATATTCTATTTTATTAGAACTTTTTATTAAAAGATATTTGTGAAATCTTTTATTTTATTTTGTTTTTTATTTTAATATTATAAAAGTCCAATTTTAATTTTTGCTATTTATGTTATAAGAAGAGAATGTGATCCACAAGAACGTGAGACTTTTTAAGTTTATTAGTTTTTAATATATTTGATTTTTATATGGATTACGACATTTTAGAAAATTTGAATATTATTTAAAATTTAATATCAATTTAAATTAAAATATCTTATAAAAAACGATTTTGATAATTATTGTAGGAGAAAAATAGTTGGTCATTCTGATCACTTCATTTCACACTCCATTCTTTCATGACCGCCACCCTGAACCCTGTATCATCAGATCATTTTCACCTCCGAAATCATTTGCTTCATTCCGTGTCGTAGATGTGGGATTCATTAAGGCCCTCCTATGATGGGTTACTTCTTGTCGACATCAGATCATTATCCAAGAAGTCGACCTAGGAAGAACACTTTCACTACTTTGAAGCTTGCATGCCTCAATGGCAAGTTTCTCACTTACGGTGACAGGTTTATATTAATGGCCTTCGACCGAGAGATTTTGCGTGGTGTTCGAAACCAAGTCCTTTTTCACACCGCGCGAATTGTACTGTAGTACCTTGAGGGTTATTGTCATTATTTGTGATTCCTCTCGCGCCTATTAACAACTTACATCATTGGCTGGTAATCAGGCGATGTCTTTCCATGTTCGACTCCATAACATTTTTTCACATGGATCAACTTGTACTCCAAGTGAAGATTGAACCAGTTTTGAAGACCCTCGATCTAGTTTCATCCATCTGGGCTACGATATATTCAAGAATATAAAGACATCAAATGTACATCATTTCCAAACAGATGATCATCCAAATCAAAGGATGATGAGTTGGCGGCTTACAAACCCACTATATGATTGTCCAAGACCTTAGTCAAAACCAAACAAGCCCATTGCATGTCTTCCCATTAGATATTGGTACCTACTCTATTAAGAGTTTCAAAGAGGAAGAAATAGAGGCTAAGGAATTGCAACATTTCAGATTTTTTGATTTGAGTTTCCATAGATATGATCTGATAGGTATTGCCATGGGACAATATAAAGCAATAAGATACAATTGGATATATACTTCAACCATTGATGAAAAGGAAGAAAAGGTGAAAAACTTTTACAACATTTCCAAGGCACTGGAATCATCTCTTCAAGATGATAAAGGAGAATTCAAAGCATGACACTCACGAGAGCATGAGTTTAGAAGAAATAAAAGTTATTCTTAAAAGAAAACAAGGACAAGAAGCCAACAAAGAGAAGCAAAAGAAACAAAAGTTTGAAAATGAGACTAAATGGAAATAACAAGAGGAAGAGGAACAAAATAAACAAGAAGAAGAAGAGAAAAAAGGAAAGAAGAGGAAGAAAGGAAAAGAAAGGAAGTTGAAGAAGCTAAAATACAGGAAGAAGCATTAGCCAAGTAGCTTGAACAAGAATTGATTGGCAAGGAGCATGATGACAAGGTAGCAGAAGATAACAGGTTGAAAATTCCATAAACACAGGTAGAGTTGCCTACCTCAGATGTCCCACTGCCCACTCCTATCACTCGCAGACATTTTCCATCTTAGGAATTAGAATTATAGTGGAAGAAGAAGTAGTAGTGTTGGACCTCTCTAGACTCGCTTTTGATCAGGTTAAGTGCAATATCATACAAGAAAGCTGCAGATGTTGGGCCAAGGATCCAAGGACGCCCTTATCGGTCGCCACAAAGAGATAAATAGTGATGGACACTACAATGAATATCGAAGTGATATCTTCTCTTGAAACTACTTTCACAACTGCCAACAAGGAGAACATAGAACGTCTATCTAAAGAAGTAAATATTATTTGAAAGTAAAGTTGAAATATAGAACGTCTATCTAAAGAAGTAAATATTATTTGAAATTAAAGTTGAAATATAGAACGTCTATCTAAAGAAGTAAATATTATTTGAAAGTAAAGTTGGTCATTTCATAACAGAGGAATCTCCAACTACAAACAAAGAACCAAACTTTGTTAATTACATACTCTCGAGGTGAAGATTTGCAAGCATCAATTCTTGAAGAAGTTGAAGTGCTGGAAGAATTTATGGGTCGAGTTTATGATGAAATTATGACCCTACATCAGGTAATAGCTCCATTCCCTCACATGTTTAGTGAATTAAAGGGAAGATGATTACTAATTAAACTAACATCATCAACAATAGATATCATATATGAGTGGAGCTTGAAATACCCTAATGTGCTTGAAGAATTTCCCAGGAAATATTGGATAATGATGGAAAAGGATAAAGTAGATGTCAGGATCAAAATGCAATCACATGAGAAGTTGAGCAGGGACATGGACAAGAAAATGGCCCCTTATCAAAGTTTACACAATGGGCTTGAATCTCTTGCAAAGTTCATAGAATACCTTCCATTAGTGCACCAGGAGAAACAAGATCACAAGAAGAGGTCAAGCAAGAGATTCAAGGAATTTTGGATCCGATAAAGCAAGTTGTTGTAAGAGGTTATCTAAAGCCTACAAAGGAGGTGATATAATGATATTATGTGAAGCCCATGAAGTTGCATATGAAGCTCACAATGCTATTGAATTGACTACAAGTTGAAAAGTGAACATTGCTACCTAATGCATTATAATGTTTCACAAGGAATGAAGATGAGCTACACCATAAGATCCTAGTAATAGCTTCCAAATACAAAGCATGGCAAGTGTATTTGGTAAGAGATCTACATGCAGAGGTTCCCGATCTTTCTAGCACCAATTTGGCTAATTGATAATGTTTTGTTTCTTTAATTTCATTGTAATTTGTATTTTATTCAAAGTAAATATAATTTAGATTAGAGAGGCATGAGGAAGTTGAATAGTCATGAGGGTAGGTTAAAGGTCACATTATTTGGAATGAATATACCTTCATGGCTATATTAAAGAGGACTCTTAGTTTTGGAGTGGTAACATTGCCTCTCCACTAATGGATTTCATGGGTACTTCATGTGGTGGTGTTACATGTGTTGTTGAGCATTGTGATACTCTTCTCTTTGTGATTCAATAATATATTTTTAGTCTTCCATGTGTTTGGTTAATGAACTTCCTTGTTGATTTAAGCACATATTATACTTGGGATTGTATGTTTTTTCATGCTTTCATTTTGATTTCGATTAGGAACTAATTCATGATCGATAAATGAATCTTTCTTTGTATAGGTGCATTTTAATTAAAGTTTGCTAACATGCTTCTTTAAGATTCACGTCACATTATTTGATTGTTGTTATGTCTATATTGTTTCATGTGTAAAGTTTCCATAAAGTTGTTTTAACTAGTATTTATTAGAATCTTTATTTGTTTTCTAACACTTATTGTTCATTCCATCCAAAATGAATCGTAAAACAATATGGTGGCTATTAGGCCCACATATCATATGAGAATCCTATTCCAAATGGTGTAGATTCTCGTTGGGATTTTTCACTGTAGAGATCCCCTAATTGTTGGCAGGAAAATTTTGGCTTGTCAACAGGTTCTAAGCCCATGACTTTGGGCCACAGGCTTGGGTACTTTGCCAACAAATGTCCATTTTTTTTGGGTTTTCTCCACATAAACCTAGTACCCAAGGCTTCTGGGAGTACCTCCCAAGCTACACTATTTTCAACACTTTCTCATAGCGAGGGAGGTACTTCCACTCCTTAGAAGTGACTCATTAGGAGCACAATCTCCATCCACGACATCCATCACTACAACATACCCTACAGTATGAACAACACTATCCTCATAAGTGTCCCTGACACCATAAGCCTCTCGCTTATTCTAATCTTAATATACATTTAATCCATTCCAAGGTTCCTTCTTCCCAACTATAGAAGTCTCCTTACTTACCACTGACCATGCACTCTTCTTGGGTTACAGAATCTCCCTCTGACTCTGCAAACTCTCACTCGAACTTGAATCTCGCTGAGTCTCAGGAACCTTCTTCTTCCCTTGATATATAGGCTTTCCCTTCAGCTTATATGTACCATTCTACCTAACTCAAATGACTTCTCTTGTGGATTTAAAGCCTCTAGGCTTAAGCATCACCTTTCCATCTTGGTATAATACGTCAAAACCCTTAGCCTTAATCGCTAAGATAGAAAACATGTTTTAATTAAGCTGTAGCTCCCATAGTATATCCTGGACTCATAACAACCCTCCTAACTCCATCCTGAATGGGACCATACCTAACCTTTTGATAGCCTTATAACTCTTATTGCTAACTTCCACATGCAATTTAGAATCCCATTTAGTTAGAGTTTCAAATACTTCCTATGATCCGATAATATGCTTTGACGCTCTAATATTAATGAACCATGCACCCTCATAAATGGCGCCCTCAAAGAAATTAGATACTAGAGAAAATTCTTTCTTCTACCTTCTTGTGAAGTCATCCTTCTCAACTGTAGATGTAGCAACCATTACCATCTCTTTCTTCTTCTCATTATCTCCTTTCTTTTGATGCAGACACTTAATCGCATAATGACCATTCTCGCCACATGTGAAACACTTCACCTTGCTCAAGTCCTTCTTAGATTTTCCCTTCATCTTACTTATGAGAACCACATTCTCACCATAAAAAATCTTCTTATGAAAATCCTCATCCCACAATTCCTCTTGGATGAAGCCATCCCATAACCTATTCCAATTTGGAAACTTGTCTCGAGCAACTATTCCTTTGATAAATGGCTTCCATTCCTTAGATAAGCCCTTCAAAGAAGTCCTCACTAATTCAGATTTTGGAAGGTTATCACTAATGGAAATAATCTCATCATGAACTTGAGAAACCCTCGTGAGATACAAAGGCACATTCTTGCCATCCATCATCTTGGTGTTCTTGAGATTCTCTCTTAATAGCATCAACATGTTCTCGTTCTTATTATGGAACAAATCCTAAAGAGCCTTCGACATATCATGGGCAATGTTATTCCCATTAAGATGAGGTTTCAAGTGATCCTTTACTCCATCTAGGATGATTATCTTGGCCTTCACATCCAACTCTTCAAATACATCCAACTCCCTTGGATATGTTGGCTTATCAATCTCCTAGTTAGAAAACTCTCGTATCTTATTCACCAACAAGACTAGCTTTATTATTTATTTCCATGCACTGTAGTTTAGAGGTTGTTCTATCCTTTAGAGTTGGACTACAAAAGGTTAGATGACAAGGAGGTAGGGATGACTAAGACAAATTATATGACTGGACTAAGACAGGGACTAGACTAACTAGTTTGGTATACTTATATCCAGTGACCGTACTAAGAAAGCTACTGGGATAGACATCGAACTAACTAGAGAGGGTAATAAATAATAAGAGTATTGAAATAAAGTCTAGTATACTTCTATCTAGATTCTAGAGGTAGGAAAGAAAGACTAATACACTGACTAAGAAAGTCAAACATATAGGTACTTATACCTGACTGAAAGGAGGCATAAAAGGGAAGTTTGCGACACTTGGCATCACCTCCTCTATAGTAATATTTGTTGGAAAGATGCTTGTATAGGTGATGTTGACTCAACTTCATGGGTCATTTTCACTTTAGGAGTGCCTAACATTGTAGTTGAGTTGTCACTTTGTATATCTTATGGAAGCTTCATTGTAAAGTTTTTAGCGTTAGTATATTTTCAACCATAGACATTATCCCATGGATAATATAAGCTCCTATATTGGTCCTTTTATAGTGGTGGATAATCACACAATATGTCCCTCTATACAACCTGTCTAACCTGTCCTCATACCTCAAGCCAACAATAAGCTTTGACATGTTGGTAGTCCTTCAACACATCATCAACCAACTCCCTCTTGGGATGCTTGTTGTGCACACTTAGATTCAATTTCCTTTCGAAGTAGCTCTAATATCATGGTGAAATTCACTCACACCCCAGATTTGGTCTATGGCTAGACCTAGCACACAAACACACTAGTAGTGTTCAACCAAAACAACTTAGCATGGCAGAAATATAACAATAGTGAAATAGTCAAGTACAAAAGATATAGATGGCCCAAAACTTGTTTTATTATTCCTTAATAAACAATCATAGGGCTCTCGTACTAGGGATCATGACCCTTTATGAACCCGATACAAGAATAGTATACACCAGTAGACAACTAGGGCTCGAGGTCAACTCCTTTAGACCTTTAGTCTGCCCAATGAAATATAAGATAAATCACTCAATTTACTTTTTGGTTGAGTTCCTTTTCTTTCATCCCTTCTAGTCCCATTTTCCACAAAGAAGTTTCTCCATTAGTCCTCTATCCTAGAAATCCATTATCACCTTCTCTCATACGGAAATAACTCCTTTTATGCCATGTATGTGCAACTGCTTAGTGTAATATTCAGTCATTGTACTTTACCACCTTCAAAACTTTGTTGTTTGGTACTCCTTTATCAAACGGACTCCAACAATATGCTCAAAACACTTCCAACACAAAACAACAACCTTATATACACTCTTCCACGGACTTCATTTTTTTCTACTCATTGCTTGAAGCCTTCTCATAGGTTTTAACTTTCCCATAGTGTGATCTACACCAACTTGAGGCCTTTTGGGCTTACTATACTCAGCTTGAGTCCCTCTTGGCCTTTATGTACTTGGCCTTCCTATACTTAGCCTGAGGCCCTCTTGGCCTACTCTGAGATAGATTGAGGTCTTGACCTCTTCCTCATGGATTATACCCTCCTTCCTAGACAAAACAGACTCAGCCAACTCCTGTTATAACTTGGCTTGCTTAGAAAACATATAATTGCTCACTTGACCTTCTTCTAGATATCTCCATGTCCTTAGATTAACTCCAACTTGGATCCTTTTTAAGTTCTGCGACTCGCTCTTGGCTTACTATTCACACAAGGATGAAACATTATGCTGGTGATTGACCTCTCATGGTCTCTCAAATGATAAAAAACAATTATAAGAAACAAATGATAACAAAAAATTATAATAAACAATTATAATAAACAAATGATATATTTAGGTTCTACGCCCACGAATTTGGGTCCAAAACCCACAAGATTAGGTAATGTGCCCACAAATGTCCATTTTTGTGGGTTTTCTCCACACAAACCTAGTACCCAAGGCTTGTGGGAGTCCCTCCCAAGCTACACTATTTTCAACACTTTCCTTAGGGTTGTAGGTTATGAGTATCATCTACAGAAATATTTACTATATAGGTGCATGGTTTATGTACCTGAATGGATGTGGAAGAAGGAGCTTTACACCAGGTCAAGAAAAAAAAAGATATGGAAGAGAGTTCAAGCTAAATGCAATCATCAATAGATACAAATTACTTATGTCATATTAGACTTGGCTCCAACATTAACAACTTTCTTATGAAATCTTGGGGGTTATGGAACAATGAAAGTTGTTATTCATCTATATAGAAACACCTCATGAACTAGTTAAGGATCTATCCTATTCACTGGCTGGAGAGCATATAAGTCGATTTGGATGGAGAAAAAATAAATTTGAAATTTTAAGTCATTAAGATAGTGGATGATAAGGATCCCCACCCATGTAGCTGGGTATATCTTAAGGTTTTGATAACAACACGATGCTAAACTTGAAGTAGTGCCATATTTCCAATGAAGTTGAAGGTAGATGCATCGTCTAGCTTTTGGACCAGACACAAAGAAAAATATTTGTGAACCTTGTAGAGGAAGATTTGGCTAGTAGCGTGATCGATCATTTATTGATCCAAAAATGGACTTGAATATATTTCATTATTTTAAATATGTAATAACAAGTTTGAAAAAATAAAATATCTAAAAAAACCCAAAGCAAGGGAAGGCAAAATAATCATTTTGATAGTTGACCTTTTAAGGCATATTTGTTAAAAATATTGTCATTAGAGACAAAGGGCAAAGGATGATATATGGAAAAACATTTGTGGCTTTGGAAGAAGATGCTTGGTGGTAGAAAAATGATGACTTTGAAAGAAGAAACGTACTTGCAGATCAGTACAAAGACGAATTGAGCATGTCCATGCATAAGAAAAAGGTTGTCCCTAAGCCATATTAATTTGCAAGAAATTGTTTGTGATTAAGAATGCATCAAATATTTGTTGAGAGTTCATAACTCACTCTTTGTAGCAATTTCCTAAGCACAATAAAATCCCTATTGAACATTGGTTTTCCCATTTGAGTTACCAAGGCAAATTTTGTGTATTGGTGTGTGATTGAATACTCAACACTTTGAGTGTTCTAGTTGTTGTTGTGGTTAGATTAAGGAAACAATGGAATCATTACTTGAATATCTATAATTTTTTTCCCTTGCCACTACTCTATTCAATCCTCTTTTGAATGAATACTATGTCGGTTAAGTGTTGCAACCACATAACAATGCTACTTTGAGGCTCAACATTTGCATTCACCAACAAGAATGCCATTGTTTTCTATATGCTAGTTAATGAGTTGACGCAATAATTGTTTAATTATTTTGTCATTGTTATGCCTTAGGGGTTTAAAGGTTGAGAAAAAGTATGGTACACGCATACCCACATTTTATAAGAATTGTGCAAGCCTTGAGCATTCACTTATTATCTGTACACCCCATGCCTATGAAAATTGGTATACTACCCACAACATATTTCCCTCAAACCATTGATATGGTGGAATGAACCTTTGTGGGTTTTGATATTTACAGTTGCATCCCTCTCTTATTGGTTGCTATGCATCCTCTGTCCAAATCGTAAGGCATTTCCCTTCATTTTGTGCAAGATAACAACACCACGCTACATTGCATGCGTTTGATGGTAACATTGGATGCTTATACATTGCTTGACAAAGATAATTGAATGGATATAGGGACGATTGAATGATAATTGTAAAGGTACATTTAACTTCTAAAGTAAACTTCTACATTTGAAATTGATTACATTGACAATTAGCTTGGAATGTTGGGTTAATTTAATTACTTATGCATTGTAGCAATCATATGTAATGACTCATCCTACTATGATTATGAATGGGAAAATGTGTGATGTTGAGTTCAAATCTATAGAAACAAAGCATATTATCTTGTTGGTGAATTAGATTTTAACATCTTTAGTTTCTACTCAATAAACATATAAAAGACATAACATACCCTTTTATCCAAAATCTACATAGAAATTCTGATTTACAGCCATTTGAAATGTAAACCTATGTGTACACATTCTTAAGAAGTAATATACAAAGAAAAAGGTTTTATGTTTTGGTGTTGGTTGTACTATGCATGCATAGATGGACCAAGCCCTAGAACCATATTGGCACAAAGGTCGTATGCTTCTTGGTGATTAATAACATATACGTTTAAACTCATATTCATAATTGTTATTATATTACCAATTGATTTTTTTGTCATAGACTATAGAGAAACAAAATTTAATTTCTACAAAAGATTTGTGTTGATCAAACATGTGGGCTATAGGTCCCTTATTCATTGATTATTATACAATCCAAAATTAATATTTCAAGATAACCACATTAATCCCATAACAGATGGGGGGTTGAGTTTGCACAATGGTTGCTTCTTCAACAGAATTTGAGAAGAAGGAATGAACCATTGATAGTGTAGGGAATTTGAAAAATTGTCTCACCAATGTGTAATTGTAAGATCGATAAGATGAATAGATGTCAATCGAAGGAACCTTTAAATTTTTATGGTAAAGGAGATGTGATGGAGCTTGTTGAGATCATTATTGTGTGGACCTGGAGAAATATGTTTAAACATTATATGTGACATTAAATATCCTTCTATGAAGTGGAAAAAATGCATAGATTCTCTAGACACTTAGTCACATCGATTTTGCAATTGTGGTTCATGTTATTGAAGAGCAGGGGTTACAAGAATAGTTCATTGGTTGAAAAAGATAACAAAGAAGCACATTGTGGAGATGATGCCATTGTTTGGAAAGATTGATCCAATGTAGTGTATTGATACCTACAATGCAATGTTTTGGTAGGTTGGCTAAACAATGGGTTTGCTATGTTTGTGCATGCACTAGAACCTCTTCGAACAACTTGTTTTTTTCACAAAGAAAGATGACATTAGACTAAGGACTAAGGAAGTTTGTGGTATCAATTTTGTGCAACCTTTGATTTTTGAAAGGCTACCGCATAGATCACTAAGGTGATGTATAAGGTGAAGCATTTCCTTTTCAAATATGGTTAAGATTTTGAAGGCATTGGTCCATGTGAGGAGCATCAACATCGACAAATGGGGTAGAAGGAAAAATCAAGTTTGTAGGTTAAAAATGATGAAGCAGAATTCAATGACGAGTTACCTCATCTATGGTTCAATAAGATGGAAGGAGACTACATAGTCTAGGATACATGAGATCCAAGCACATCCAAGTATTAGTGTCATTCGTTAATGACTCAACATTTTAATATCGACCCAAAGGATGTGCCAAAGATGGCTATTATTATAAACTATTGGGATAAAGCTTCCATCACAAAAGTTGCAACTCTGTTTAGATAATAACAACACTTGTTTTCACATAATTTCATCAAGATGAAGGTGCATTTGTGGAGCATGAGAGATGAAAATTGCATTGAAGCAAAGGAGAGGCCTTAGTGGAAATTGGGTCATAGTGCTCCAAATTTTCATTGGTCCACATATGAACTTACTACAAAAGAGGAGTGATGCACAATGACCACAAGTGTGCCAAGCGACGATAAGCCAAAATGACATGGATGCTTCAATTTGGTCCAAGCATACTAGTGCTACAAATTAGTCTAGGTTCATGACTACTCTTAGAACTGTACACCAAAGGGTCAATAACTCCAAAAATCTTTAATGCTTCTTTTTGGTTGAATCACATTATCACTCCCAACTTGTCTAGGCACATTGATGTTGCAAAAATCACAGTCATCGATGACACAAAAAAAAAAAAACATCGATGCTCCTCTTTGGTCCAAACATATTGATACTAGATCTAGATTGGTTTAAGCACATTGGTGCTCCATAACCAATGGGCACTAAAGGGGCGACAACAAAAAAAACCATCAATGTTCCACTTTGTTTTAGGCACACTAGTACTCTAGATTGGTCTAGGCACATTGATTCTCTTATATTAATGTCCATCAAAGAAAAACAAACCAAAGAGCATCAATATTCCAAATACAATGAAGCACCAAATGATAATTCTTCTCTTTTTTTTTTTAACTTATTAAAGGAGGTAGTGAAGCTTACAATACGACTATTAAAATGAGTAAAAAGTTAGGGTTCATTTTATTTTTACATTTTACATGATAGAAGAGGGAGAGGAGGTGCATCTATCAAAGGATGAAATAAAAATAGTGGCATAAATGCAGGGAAAGACAAAGAGCATTGTTGCGAGGTAATATTTATTTTTCCTTTTCATTATTCCATGTCTCCCCATTATTCATTTCATTTATGTTAATTTCCTTTTCTCACTATATAATTTCTTCATTGGTTTACTTATTCTTTTGGTTAGTATGAGGGTTTTACCTTTTCTTTTGTGGGTTACAGATGGATTTGTTTTAGAGTTTCACAACAATGAGTCTAACTAGAGATTGAGGGCAAGTTTGACCAAGAATTGAGTAATTCTTGCATAGGGTGGGTATATTTCCAAAAAGGTTTTCACCTCCCTCTAATTGCATATTAATGAGGTTTTTCTAAGCCATGTAGTATTTTTCCTCAACGTTTAGGGAGTACTAGTGCTCCCTTTTCGTTGGAGAGCATCGATGCCCCACTTTGGTTGGGGAACAATGGTGCTCCACATTGGTTATGATCATTAGTATGTCACTTTGGATGGGGAGCACTAGTGCTCCTAATATATCAAACCATTTGAAAAGTTACATGATCAGTCTTATAAGGAAGAGAAACCTAGGATTTCTTTCATTTCTTCATTTTACAAGAGAAAGTAGGAAGAGGAGACAATTTTACAAAAGGATTAAAGAAAAGTAGCCATGAATATGTGGAAAGACCAAGCGGATTACAACTAGGTAACCCTTCTTTCCCCTCTCCATTATTTCATGTTTTCCCATTATGTATTTTATTTCTATAATTTCCTAGTTCTCACTATGCTTTCTCATTTCTTTGTTGGTTTTGCTATTTTGGGGGCGGTTTGAGGGTTTTATCTCTATTTTCTAGGCTAACAGTGGATTTGTTTCAGGCCTTTACAACAATGAATATGGTTAGTAAACAAGGATTGAGTTTGGACAAGAAAAGGGTGCACTTTTCTGCATCATGCTTCATGTCATTTGCTTAAGGAACATAGTTGGTTAGAAAAAGGGAGAGGAAGCTATCAATCTTACGTTATTTACATTACTTATTTTTAGCTCATCAAAGGAGATTTAAGGCCTTTATTTAGAGGGTCATGTATTTTCTTTGAGTTACATGATGCTCTTCCATGGCTGTCTTAAAGCCTTAGGATTCCACTTAGTTAGGGCAACGTTAATTGTTCACTTTGGTTGGGGAGCACCAACATGCCATTTAGGTTTTAGAGTGCAAAAACTACTAGTGTCATTGTTTGGTTTAGGAGCATCGATTTTCCACTTTAAACATATTATCTCTAGTGGATAAGTGTTTGGAGATTTTTTATGATACATGTTCATGTAATATTGATTGGTTTTGTAATTATAAAAGACACACATTAACTGGATTAGGGTCGTTTAAAGACCATCTTGATTCTCGATAAACAATTTTACAACTCTTATTGTAAATTTTCATAATCTGTTTATTTCTAAATTTCATATACTTTTAAATATATATATTTTATATTTTATTTTAAATAATAATCACAATTATAATGTGCTGTTAAATAATATTCAAAAAAACTAAAAATAATAAAAAATAATATTTACCATATCAAAATTATGCTATCAATCTACATTTTAATCCTTATATATTTATTTCATTCAATCATTATGTATTTATTTCATTCAAATCTATTTAAAAAAAAAATATTTTGAATAAACAATCTACCTACCATCAATTATACATAAAACTAAAATAATATTAGAAAAGAGTGCTACAGTGAAATTTATACAATGAAATTGGCTAATCAGTGTGAGAAAGGAGAAAATTAAAACGGCTGGTTGTGTAATATGATTTAAAAAACACAGGGAAATTAAAGGCTATTAATTGCAATAAAACAAATTAAAGTGAATAGGGAGATTAGAATAAAAATTATTAAATGCAATAAAGTAAAAGGTGAGTGGGCTGTAGAAAATTAAAGGAAGAAACCATTTGAAAAGAAAAATCCAAATTAAACAAGGAATCAAAGGCTAAAAATAAACAATAAATTGGAGAGAATAAAGATGAAAATAAAATAAGAAAAAGGTAAATAGACTTTTACAAAAGATAGGGAAATGAGTAAAATGGTGTAGGGTGGAATTCAAAGATTGGGTTGGTTGGTAATCATTTCTCTAAGTAAAATGGTTAAGATGTTTTTGGTAATTATCTCTTTAATTTAAATGGTTAAGATGATTTTATGTTTTAACTATTTCCAAAATGATAGAAGAAGGGTAGTAGGGTAATTAAGTAAGAATTTTCGTTGAGTTAAAGTAGATGGGATGTTTAGCATCATGGGAATGTTTCACAATAATAAACTTGTAAATGTAGTTGTGTAAAGTGTTTGTTATATGTTTTTTAAAGAGGATTTTCAAATATTTTCTAGTTTGGCTAATGCATGATTTGTCATAAGAACAAGGAATTTGGTAAGAACTTTGCTCGAGCATTGGGTCAAATTTGTCCTTGATGGTTCTAAATAAAATTTTAAGCGTTTTGATTTTCTTTTTGGCCAAAAGATTTGAAGTTTGGTTTGTGGTGCTTGGATTTAAGGAAAAGAAATGGGGGTAAGGAGTGGGGAAGAGGAAGAATAATTTAAAGGTTTAGGATTTTAAGTGAAGAAAATGACTTTATTGATTTGAGAGAAAGAGTAATCATTGGCCAAAAATGGCATTAAAATGTGGCCTTTTTCTTTATGGAGAAATTAGGGAGCAAATATTCAATAGGCTAGAGTAACCAAATATTTTATAGTGACAGATTTTTGGGTTGGGTGATATTGAGAATCGACATGAAGGTATCTTTCTATGCCAATCATTTTCTTGTAAACTTGGTGGAGAAGGGCACCATAAGATTGACAAGAAATGAGAATGTCTAAGAAGGGCAGAGAGTTTTCCTTTTGGATTCATATTAAAATGGATATGGGGTGAAATATTGTTAAGATGGTTAAATAAATGTGTCAAAGAGGGGTGGTCATGAAGCCAAACAACAAACACATCATCAAAAAATTGAAACCAATAGCTAGGCTTAAGATGAAAGTTGTCTATGTCTAAATATTCAAAATGGCCCATAAAAAATTTGGTGACTATTGGTGATAGGGGAGACCCCATGGTTGTACTTTCAGTTTGTTTATAGCAAGTTCCTTTGAAGGCGAATAAAGTTGAAGTGAGGTAGATTTTGATGAGGTTAAGGGTGTCTAGGTCAAGCATTTTTAGGTAACGTTAAGGGTTTTCATAATTGAAATTTTGGTGAATAATGAGACAACATCGAAACTAAACATGATATCATTTTAATCAAGGTGAAGATTCCCAATTTTTGGAATAAAAATAATATTTAATAAAGGAGGGAGTTTGCCAATGAATTATTGAAGTTTATTATCAAGAAAGTGAGATAAGGCATAAGTGGGAGCTCATATAGCGTTCACTATAGGTATAAGAGAAACTTATCTTTTATGAATTTTAGGTTGCCCATAGATCCTAGGGGTTTGGGGTTTGTGAGGAATAAGATTCTTTTGAATGTTAGGGTCTAATGATGGAGATTTTGTAGCCTTGGTGACCAAGGTAGCTATGGAATTAATTGGGTGCTTGGAGAGAGGCCTGTATGAAGAAGATAAAATAACTTCTTTAAGTTTGTGTTCATAGTTAGAGGTATGCATGGTGACGAATAGATTGGAATTATTCTTTTAAAAGGTTTACTTTAGGAGGTTTGAAAGGTGGATAACTTTGCTACTCTTGTTGAATTTCTTTAGCTTCATGTGTTGAAAGATGATGTGTTATGCATTTGATAGAGCAAACATGTATCTTCCATAGGGTTGTGTTGGGGAACAAGGGAAAATTTGAAGACGTTTTCTAGAAGTTGGATGGAGGATGGCTCTAGATCCATCGAGGATAAATTTATAATAGTTGAAGGATAAGAAATGGAAGCTAGTGTGGCAGGGTTTTGAGGGGAAAGAGAGAATCATTGGTAGAATTGGATCATGGTTTCCATTTGAAGGATTATGGTTAAAAATAAAGGATTAATTAGGGTTTTCATTGGTGACAAGATACTAATCATAGTTATTATTAGAAATTAAAGGTAAAGTAGAGTTGTTATCCAAGAAGGAGATAAATTGGAGTTGTCAAGGGAAATTAATGGGAAATTTGAGTTATCACCATAATTGAAGGTGTATTTAGGTTATCATTAAAAGCTGAAGAATAAATAGAGTTCACAAGAGTATTATTGGGGATTATATGGGCACTTTCTGATTCAAATTGACTATGGAATGGGCCTGATGCAACCGATAGAATAGGAAATGTAAAATAGAAGTGGGTGGTTGGATAATTAATAAATTAGGTTGCAACTTGGATGAATGATTTAAGAAAGACATTTTTGTAATGGCTAGAATGACGGGGATGTAATATAGATTTGAAGAAGAAATCTATCTAGGAGTTGGAAAATGGGTAGATATTGGGTAGTGTTTAGAGACGGGGAATGTGTGGACACAAACAAAATCATAATGACTTAAATGTATGTGAGGATGCAGACAAGAAGTGAGGGGATGCAGGAAAATTCTTATAGTGTAAGGGCATGGAGGTGAATTGCAAGGACAAAGAAAGTGAAGATGTAAAGCTGGAATCTAAGGATGCTAATTGTGGTGAAGTTGGTGTGAAGCAATTTCTACGGGATGACTTATAATGGTAATGGGAACTCAAAGAAGTTGTTCATGATATTGATTGGGAGGATGAGGAAATAGAAGAAATGATTTTGATAGTAGAGAAAACATGAAATGTAGAGATTTTGGGATGGGTTGATGAGAGCATGTAATATACAACTTAGAGACTAAATTATTGAATTTTTAATTTTTTTTAGAAGAGGTTAAATCAAAGAAGTTGGAAGTCATTCGTTAAATTGTAAGCTAAATATTAGAAAAATAATCAATGAGAAAAAGTTTAACATGAAGCATAAAAATGTTACACGACAAGAGGATGAGATTTGACCTAGTAAAACAAATTTAAGCTCACATATATCTTTGATAGCTCTAGTAAAATTTTGGTTAGTTAATTATTTATTAAGTAAAAAAATTAATAATAAATTAATAACTCATTTATTATTTGATATCATACAAGAACCTTACTTTACTCATCAATTTGAATCATAAAAAATTCAAAATTTTGTACACTACATTTGCATTCTAGATTTCTAGGTTATTCAACTTTTTATTATTTCTTGATATAATTTCTACAAGGTTTCTTTATACAATTTTGCAATCAATTTTAGGCCCGAATGTTAATTATTATGTTCTCTATTAATTAAAAAATAAGCAAACTCACTCATTTCCAGACAACTATGCATGATAACTCAACAATAAACTAACTTTGCTATTGGAAATAAATTCAACAACTAGAAATAAACTACCTATTTTACTATAGAAAATAATAACAACAAACAAACTTAAATTATTTATGCTATTGCATAAAATACTTACAACAAACCAAAATAAACTAACCATAAAAAATAAACTACAATAAATAAAATACTTACAACAAACCAAAATAAACTAACTATAAAAAATAAACTACAACAAATAGAAATAAATCACCTACATAAAATCTATTGAGTAATCAACATAACTTAGTCAATCTACTGCTTTCTTATAAATTCAAGTTTTTTAATCATTTCTCATATTTCAAATTAAATTTACCAAAAATTTTAATTCAGATGAAATATGTCGTAACTTCTACACATAAGTAAAATTGAAAACTCTTTTACTTAAAAAAAAACTAAACACAAGTTAATTACAATTATTAAAAAATAAAAAAGTGTAACTTGAAAACTAACACATAGATAAATCACCAAAGCGTAATCTTCTTCTTGTGTTTATACAAGAACTAATTAAATTTCCTCCAAAAATATAACTACCGAAACTAATTCTTAACTTTCTAAAGATAACAACTTACCACTTCCAAAAATAATTATTGCTTTAATTTCTTAACCTGTGAATTACATCCCATCCAAGTTGCTAAATGTGTTGGGATGACCGGTTAACTAAAACAATATTCATTATAATTGACATGGTAAAACAATCATCAATTCAAGTTTAATTAAAAATAAATAATTAAAATATATTTACATTGATGTTGCTACTAATGAGAAATCATGCAATACTATATTTTCCTTCTTTAATCACATGGCTAGAGAGAAACTAATAGAAGTTGATACCCATGACGAATGTAGTGCTTTGACTTGGAAAAACGAGGTGATATTTGGAGACAAAGGGTAAAGAGATAACACAATGTATGACTTAAAATGATAATTACACACTTCATCATACCTCCAAACTTATTTCCTTGCATGTCCTTTGTGTAATTTATGATAATTACATACTTAATCATACTTCTAAATTTGTTTCATTGCATGTCTTTTGTGCAATTTATCAGAATCTGATGAAATAATTTGTGCATGTTGATTTTCGTAGAAAACTCGGTAATCATAAAGAACTAACTTAGTGTTTTCTCTATGTAGAATTCTATTAACACTTCAATAATGTTTTCTCTTGTTCTTTGTTAGGAAGCACATATCCCCTATATAGAATCCACTAAATTGACATAAGTCTACTCTTATACAACGATGCATGTAAATTACGTAATGAATATGGTTCTCTCAACTTCAAAGTATCATCTGACTCTTCCTATTTTACTAGGTAGGTTATTAAAACTAATTGTTTTAAACTGTTGTCTGGAAATATCTCTTAGAGTTTCATTATGTACTCACTCCATGGTTTCCCTTATTCTAGGATAAGACTTTTCTTCTATGGTCCTTGAAAACATTGTGAATATAATCTTATTTAGGCGTAATCCATAGAGGAGCAACAAATTCCTTTGTTTTATACAGTTCCATCGCATAGGCCTCTTTTAATTGTTTTCCATAATTGATTGAAAAGCTCCTACATTTATATCCCCAATGAATTGATTAGGTTTCCACATAGTACTCACATGCGTTAAATAGTTATGGAGATAAAACTCACAAACTAAGTTTCTTCTATCTTGTAGACTAGAAAAAAAAAGAACATAAATTTGTTCTTGTAGATCGTTGATCAATGGTTAAATTGGACATCAATCCCTCAATTTAGGATATTAGTCATTGTTCTTTAAGATAAAGAGTGTACACTAGTGAAGGTGGTCTAGGTTTCACTAATTTAGAGGCTAACTACCCCATGTGATCAACCTTTTGTTTTAGTTGTTTAATTTCTTCATCCTTGTTATAAACCATGCACCTTAAAAATGATAAGAAGCCAACTTCGAAGGGGAAATCTCCTTTTACAATTAATATAATGTATAAGACAATATTTGATGATCCTAAAACTAGCTATCCTTAATGTATATATGGGAGACAAAGGGAACGATTATAATGGTACAATGAAAGGTTATAATCAACATAACAATATAACAATATAGTTGTAATAACTCGATATCTAGGGCTTAATAAGGTGTTTTAGGGTTAGCATGGGGCCTATATAGGGCTTAACATGCCCCTCACCTTCAAATAACTATTGCCCTCAACACTTCACTGATTGTGGATGTTTTTGCATGAACAACTCACCTTCCCATGTTGCCTCTCCCATAAATAGGTTCTTCGATTTAATGAGGTACTCAGTAATTGCTTGATTTCTTAACTTCTTAATCCTTATTTCAATGATTGTTTTTATTTCTAGTGTAATTTTACCTTCTTCATTAATATTTGATAAAATAGTTTGGACTGGGATCTTGTCACCCATTACCTTATTTAAGCAAGAAACATCGAATATAGGATATACATGTAAAGATGGAGGCAATTCCAATTTGTAAGTCATATTTCCAATCCTTTGCAACACCTTATAGGGGAGATAATATCATGGTGCTAATGTATTGTCCTTGTTTTTTTGCTTGAGGACATTTATTTATATAGTTACCATTTCACAAATATTGAATCCCCACTTCAATTTCACTTTCATTGTGATGTTTTTTTTTTACAGAAACGATTATGGGATTTGATTAGATTTTTCACAAAAAGCCACAATTCAGATTACAGATAATGGAGTTGATTTCTGAGCGCCTCTCCAACAAGAGGATCAAAGCACATATGCTTGTAAATCACCTCTTCCTACATCTTACAATGGGATCTATTTCTGTTGTTTTCTCGAGCTTATGAATGCATACAAATTGCTTCAATAAAATGCGGTAAAACATGGAAGATTAAGGGATTGGATCCCATGAAGTTTCTTTGTCTCTGAGAATAGTCCCAGTAGGTAACTGGGCTGCCTTGTTTGCCTCAATGTCTGCCTCTTTGTTGTTTATTCTCAATACATAGAAGAATTTCAACTTTAAGGGATTTTCCATGTCTTTTATCCTTGTAATCGTCCTTGTAAGATGCAAATCTGCTGGATTAGAGTTTGTCGCCATTATTTTGATGATGACTTGCAAATCGCTAAAGACATTTGCTTCCTTGTGTCCCAACTCTTTGAGTAGTTTGATCCCTTGAAGAAGGGCCACCACTTCAGCTGCATGTTAGAGGAGTGACCCAATCCCCAAGCATATCTGTGAGTAGGAGTTTCTTTTATTATGAGCCCTCCTGTGCCAGCAATTCCTGGGTTTCCCTTGGCTGTCCCATCAAAGAAGAGAGAAGGAAGTGTTTTCTTGGAAATCCAGGACTGGAATTCTTCTTATTTTTTCTAATTTTCCATTCTTTGAGAGAGATGGGGATGGAGGTTGATTTTTGGCATTGGAGATTGAGTGCAACACCCCACTCAATATCTTGCTGGCATAGATTTGTATCATCCATTTTGTCTCTCAGACATTCATTTAACTGACATTTTACTGTGTTTGCAACAAGTCTGAAATCCTGCTCTTTATTTCTAAATATCCTTCTACTCCTCTATAACCAAATTTGCCAACTGATGAGTTTAGGAAGAGTAGTCCAAGCTGCTATGATTATTTTGTTTTTTGGATTTGGACCTGGGTATCTGGCTAGCCATCCAACAAACAAATTCAGGATGGACCAGGGGAAGATGAAGTTAAGATTCCAAGTTTCAATAAGCTCTTTCCAGATAAGCCCTGCAAATTTGCACTCTAGCATGAGATGAAGGGTGGTTTCCGGCTTTTCTTTGCATTACATGCATCTTGAAGGACCGAGAAATCCCCTCTTCTGCAACCTATCATCTGTAGGAATTTATTTATTTATTTATTTATTTATTTATTTATTTGTTATTATTATTATTATTATTATTATTATTTTATTTTATTTATTTATTTATTTATTATTATTATTATTCTTTTTTATGGCAGAGTAACCAATAGAAATGATCGATTTTTGGAATGGTGGGGAATTTCCATATGCCAATCCAAGGAGCAAGGTTAGGCAGGACGTAAGGCCTTTCCACACACTTGGAGTA
>APFE031394537.1:0-15473 GCA_000404065.3 Pinus taeda
ATGTCAAATATTTTAAACATTGTAGAACCTCCTAATTACAAAGAAGCCAGTCAATTTAAGGAGTGGAGGACTGCAATGAATGAAGAAATGGAATAAATTCTTAGAAATGATACTTGGGATTTAGTTGAGCTGCCTAAGAATAAAACACCCATAGGATGTAAATGGTTGTTTAAACAAAAAATGAATGCAGATGGAAGTATAGAGAAATTAAAAGCTAGGCTGGTTGCAAAAGGATATTCACAGAAGGAAGGTATAGATTTTGATGATACTTTTGCACCTGTAGCAAAGCTAAATACAATCAGAATGCTTATTGATTTAGCTACTAAATATAATTGGGAATTACACCAGCTTGATGTTAAATCTGCATTTTTAAATGGTGATTTAAAAGAAGAAGTTTACTTAGTACAGCCAGAAGGATATGTAAAGCAGGGGCAGGAATATCTTGTTTGCAGATTGAAAAAGGCTTTATATGGTTTAAATCAAGCACCCAGGTCTTGGTATGAAAAAGTCGATTCTTTCTTTATAGAGTATGGTTTCCATAGAAGTTTAAATGACCCAAATTTGTATACCAAGTATAATAACCAAGGGCAGATTATTTTGATTTCTTTGTATGTGGACGACATGATTATAACAGGAAATGCAGATGATTTAATCAAAGGAATCAAAAGGCTTATGGCACAAGTTTTTGAAATGAAGGATCTCGGAAGCCTTCACTATTGTCTGGGATTAGAAGTATTCAAATATACTGGGCAAGTTTTTCTTACCCAAGGGAAGTATGCTAGAAATATGTTGGAAAAGTTTGGTATGGATCAGTGTAGAATAACAGCGACACCTTTTCAGCAGAATCTGAAATTGAGCAGTGATGATGGCACTAAGGAGGTTGATGCCACAATGTACATATAGCTGGTTGGCAGCCTGATATATCTTACAACAACCAGACCTGACTTAGCATACTCTGTTAGTGTGTTGAGCCAATTTATGTCGAAACCACTTGAAAGTCACTGGACAATAGCAAAAAGCGTGTTGAGGTATCTTTGTGGTACTATTCATTTCGGTATTTTATACACTGATGTATCTGATGTTACTCTAGCAGGTTTTTCAGACTCAGACTGGGCAGGTAACCTGGATGATTGGAGGTCCATCATAGGTTATGAATTCAACATAGGTAATGGGGTCATAGCATGGAGCAACAAGAAACAGAGTACTGTAGCTTTGTCGTCATGTGAAGCTGAGTATCAAGCATTGTGTGCAGCAAGATGTGAAGCGATCTGGTTGAGGAGACTTCTCAAAGAAGTAGGAAAAGAACATAAGCAACCCACTTCTATCAAAAGCGACAACCAGAGCACCATCAAATTAGCATACAATCCAGTCTTTCACAAAAACACCAAACATATAGACACTCAGTTCCATTTTGTTAGAGAAAAAATACAGTCAAATGAAATTGCTGTTGAATATTGTAAAACTTGTGACAATGTGGATGATATCTTTACAGAGCCTCTTGCACGAGTGAAATTTGAATTGTTTAGAAATATGCTAGGAGTTCAGGAGAACCCTTTCTCCATTAAGGGGGGGAGTTGAGAATAATTAATCTTATTTTGATATTAATGGAGAAAATGGTTACATTGTTGTAACTTTCTCCCTAGTTTAGGATTAGTTCCTATAGTTATGGGGTTTGGGTACAACTTCCTATTTCCTGGTATTGTATTTAATGATGTAATCTTTTGATTGAATGGTAATAGAGTGAACGAGAGAATCCTCTCAAGTTTGGTGAGTGTAGTCTCCAGGTGCAGGCCACACCTGAGAGCTACATCTCTTTCTTTTCAATTCAGTGCATATTTTATCTAGTCTCATGTTTCTTGCAATTTGTAGGCCTTATAACTCCATAGTTCAACTTTTTACAAAAATAAAAATCTTAACCATTCTACACGTTTATGGAAGACATTATTTTTTTTTGCATATAAGAACCTATATTTTAGATACATATGATATGAATCAATTGCGTTGTTGGTTTCTTGATTAGAATGTGGAAGTTTCCGATAAGCTTTTGCTCACATATCTCGAAAAAATCAATGACTAAAACTTATTATCAATTAAAATGTAATAACTAAAAACTCTCAATTATAGAGAAATAGTCATGATTTGATGTTTCATAACACTTACATATTTTATCACTAGATAGACAAGTGGTGTCAAAATATTTCAAAAACGGTTCATCTTCACTAAATTCAGAATATAGTCTTGCAACAACTTTTCTTACAGACTCACCATCTTTACATGAGTGCGTGATTTTCCCTAAATCACAGAAAATGCATATATTGTTTTCTTTGACTTTGACTTTGTTACCAACATTTTTTACCAACTCTCGATGGAAATGCCATACACATAATAACATGGAGGAATTGGTTAAACTTCTAAATGGTAACATGGAGGAATTGGTTAAACTTCTAAATGGTACAACAATAGAATAGAGTAAATTATGAATATAATATTTTTTCATGTTTTAATTGAATAAAGAAATATGGCACCTTAATGTTTGAATTTCAGAAACATTGTCATCAATGACAAATCATTTGACATGCCAATGAGGATTCTCTTTCATTCCCATTTCAAATAAAGCTTCCAATCATTTTTGAATATCATATATGGTATTGAGTGATGAAATCAACCAAGCCACCAGTACACCATTATGATGTTTGTCGAATACCATTAAGGTATAAAGTTCATACTACATTCAAAACACATAATGATAATTATTATATTCAACACAAAATAATTCATTTTGATCGTTATAGAAATTAGAAGATCAATAATACACACCCCCTACATATTTGTATTGAATGTGGAATCCATGGAAATCGAATTGTTTTGTGAATGTTTCACCATCATGGGACACATTCAATGTCTTCGTATGCCCATAATAAATGATATGCTTGGCACGATATCCTTTTTTTTGATAAAAAATAAATTCTTTTGAAATTGATTATACCAACACTCGAAACTTTTTGGATCGTTGTCATCCTTCATGTGTAATTTTTTTTTAATATTATGGTAAATGTTAGTAATATCCATCCTTTTCATTAAAGTGTCTAGACTTATCCCTGTGAATAAGTCGCGAGGTTGATTTTCCACATCACAGATTAATTTGTCCCAAATCATTGTGACATTAAAACCATCTTCAATCATCCTTTTGAAATCAAATGATACATGTGGCACGTAGTTGAATAGTTGAGGTCTATCTATTACATTCTTCCCATGACACATAGCACCACCTTTGTCAATAAGTCTACACTCAGTGTATGCTGTAATAGCTTCATTTGAATGCACTCAGTGTATGCTGTAATAGCTTCATTTGAATGCATATAAAGTTGATGCATGATGAAGTAACATATATAACTAACCTTGATGCTTTTTTGTGGAGTGTGTGTTTTTCTTGTTCATCCTTTAACTCGCAACAATATGCATGCCAATAACTAAATAAAAACAACGATAACGGGTTACAAAATATTTCTACACATTTATGGTGGAATGAACATTGATGAGATGTATATGTATATTTCAACCAAAAAAACTACTCACATGGTATTTTCATATATGTGTTAACATGGGCACATGCAATATCCTCCACCTTTTTAGACCGATTTTCCTTAGCAACAACTTAAGTGGGAGCTTCTTCATTTGATTTCTCTCCATTTATAAAATCTTCTAGTCGACTACAAGGAATCATAGAAATTTGATCCCTTTCAATTTTTGTCCATGTTAGATTTTTAGAAGAAAATTATATCATCTCTTTTGGGTCTTAGTGTTCAAATCCATAATTTCATTCCACTTTCCCATTTATAGAATGCCTATAAACTTTTAACCTATTATGAGAATGAAAAATATGAACACAAGCTTTATAAATATTTTCCTATATGCACTTCCGCTTCTACATTTGTGGCTTCTGAATATGCATGCTTATATATTTGTGAACAGTTATGAACGTTGCACATATAAAAATGTTGACATTCATATACACGAATTTCAATATATGCATGTACATAAGAATTGGGATTCAATATGATCATTCAATATATGTTTGGGTAAAAAGTATTAATTTAATAATTTAGAGGCTTCATCCATATGAGGGAAAATGTGAGTTTGATGACTCCCTTAGCATAACCTATGAGCAAACCTAACTTTAGACTTGTTCCTCGAAACCTTAGAATCACTAGTTGATGGATCAATAGTAAGTTCATGAGAATATTTAGTCCACAGTTCTAAGACTCTAGGTATATCGAGAAAATATTTAAGAAGGTGGACATCCTTACAAAGCTTGCAAGGGTATTTGTGCTTGTGATGCATGTTGGAAGGTTCCTCAACATTATCAACACTCACAACCATGATTAGTGATTTACTCATTTCTTATCTCGCTTCTTCTTCTTCTTCTTCATTTTCTTCTTCTTGGCCTCCTCTTTGCTAGCATTAACAATTTCATGAGGCAAAGAAGAATAAAGGGAAGAAGACATGATGAGTGAAGATGGAAAATGGTTAATATGAGGTAAAATATTTGATTGAGGTTGACGAAAATTATCTGGTTGAGGTTGAGGAGATGCATCTGTTTGAGGTGAATCAACTTGGGTATTTGAATCGAACGAGGTTGAAAAAAACCATATCGATATACCTATTGTGAATATAGGAAGAGAAAACATAACCATGTAAGGGTGACCAACATTTTCAAAGCAAGGAAAAGGACTAGGATCCCCATTAAAATGGGTTCCCTAGTTGATAAATTCTTGAACTGTTGCCACTAGATTCAACCCTAGCTCTATTGAAAAGTGAATTATAGCTATTTTTTTTTAGAATGTATAATGATGAAATTCATAGTGGGTATCAACCAAAATAAACAAAAAGTATTAAAAATGGGATACTATGTACAAAATGTTACCAAGCCGCTATGAATGACAATATAGCATTAGGTATGCATAGTTAATCTACCGAATGTTGTTTTCACTGTATCGCAGACAACAAAGTGGTTGACTCAGTTACCAATGGCTAGTTTGCAACCTAGAGGGGGTCTTCCAATATAGCTAAGGGTATGTGGAAGATCAGTTTGTAATAATGTTGTATAATGCATAATTGTATGATGGGAAACATCCTGATATAATATTTGTATGTGGAATATTGACCACCCGTAAATTTAACTTAGACAACTAACGACAACTTCTATGTCTATAGACACTAAAACACATCTACTAACCTACACTCACACTAAATATTTTGTGATTAATCAATGCCTTTAATTGTTTTGATTGATTTTATTGTTTCACTTTTCATTAAAAGTAATTGAATATGTATAACGATTAAATTGTATAGTAACTCAATTCCAAACTAAAGCAATGGATATGAAATTATAATCTCTTCAATTTAATCAAATCTACAATAAGGAACGAGCAATTTCAAGGGCAAAAAAGAAAGTGCAACATTCAAATAAAAAAACATAAACCATTTTTTAAACCCAATATAAGAAAATGCTTAGAATTTTTTTGAAAAATGAAACTTACTCTGATTAAAATCCAAGCTAAAAAATGCTTCACTAATGAAAAACAATACAAGATTTTTCCTTTTTGAAAAGCAAATATTCAATGGAAAGGAATAATAACTTTTCAAGTTTTTGGGTTTATATTTTCTTTTTAGAGTTTTATTATTTTTAAAATAGTATGAGGGCCTAATATAAAAATATGTAATAAAAAAAAATAAAATCAAAATAATAATGAAATAATTATTTTTTCTAAAAACATATAATAAATAATTAAATTAGTGAATTTATAGAATAATAAAGGGAAAAAAAAATATAAAAACTAATTTTGTTTTTTATTTTGAATATAGCAAATAAAAAAAATATAAAATGAGTTATAAATATATTTTTTAAAAAAAAAAACATTAGGAAAAATAATATAATAAAATCAAATTTTCATTTCTCTCCCACTAAATTATTAAATCTGAAATAACACATTTAAAGGTACTAGTAAAATGGAAGAATTCTTGGTTCATGAATATTTGTGGGTATATGTTTAGATATATATTATTAACTTAACATGAGTACCATCACTTTTTCAATAAATTTTTTGCACAAGAATTAACCGGTTAAAAATCTCAAACACTTAGAGTTATCTAAAAAAAATAAAAAAATAATTTTTTGTTATTAATTTTTTAACACGTGGATTTTAATTATTTTTAAATCAATATATTTTACAAATAAATAAATAAAAAAACATATATAAAAAATATTATATTTATTTTATTAATAAAAAGTTGGATGGCAATACAGTTTTGGTACACCAATTTTTTAATAATTTTTTCCCTGTTATAATGTAATAATAGTATTAGGGTTAATATAAAAAGGTTTTTAATAAAATACTTAAAATTTTAATTAATTAATATTGAACACTACTATAAAAATTAATTAATATATACACTACTCATTTATATGAAGAATTGGAAAAAAATATTAAATAAATCTAATTTTTCCTTTTAAAATTATACAAATAATTTTTATCTTAATTATAACAAATAATATAAAATTCAGATTATTATTAATATATATATATATATTATATACATATATAAATATATATATATTATACCACTTATATGGAATATCACAAAAATACTATAGTTAAATCAAATTTTCATTTGTCTTTTCTATATTTTAAATAAAAATAAATTAATTATTAAATATAAGAGAACCAATTTTAATATACTCAAGTATAGTCTAGCTTGAAGAAATCATTCCAATGACATAATTTTTTGTTGATGGATATTTTTGAATAAAAGTATTAATTCAACCTAAACAACCTTATTTCTTGACAAAAATTTGTGCATAGAGTTTCAACATGTACGTGTATAAGCCTTTGATTACCTTGCATTAATATCTTGCAACTTCTAAATCCTCAATGGCTCCTTGCTCCAACATTACTATTCCTGTTGTGCATTTTCCTTCCACCATACCATATCTTCCGACAAGTAAAGGCTCATCAAAACGCAATAAAATCAATAGATCATCTACTAAGGAGAACACTCCACAAATACATATAAATAAATTAACTTGTGGAAATATAAGTTAAGGTAAAGACAATTTTTCCAAAATGAGAAGACTTAAAAAAGCAGTGGTAAATTATATATCAATTGGATAACAAAGTATTTCTACTAAATTAAAAAATTGCAAATCTAGATTTCTTAATTTTTGAAAAGTAAAAAGTTGAATAAAAAAAATAAATGTTTTTTTTTTTAAATGGATCTTCTTCGTGGTGTATAGATATATGTTCTATAATAACTTTCCTTATGGCAAAAGACTATCAGATATATTTTATAATACTTTTAATAATTAAATAATATAAAAATGTATATAAATATTTATAATTTTAGTAATATAAACAAAAATGTTATATAATTATGTTATGGTTTGAATTTCTAAATAAAAATTCAAAAACATAAATATATATCTTTTAATTAATTAACATAATTATAATTAATAATAATAATTATTAACATCAACAACTAAATACTATATCTACTTTTATATATATATATATATATAAATATAGTATATTATAATAATTTTATAAAAAATTATTTGAATTTCATTTATATAACTCGGTTAAAAGTGAAGTTGATGCAACTTCTATTATACATGATGAGTTAAAAATATAAAATAATAACTATAAATATATAAAAATTAATAACCATCAAATGATAAAAAAAATCAATTTAAAAGAAAACTCGTATAACTGCCTATCTTATCACAAAAAGACAAAAATATTATGACCGACGACAAAACTCCAAAAACACTTTTATCACTTTAAAACTCTCTCGTTTTAGTTTAATACTGGAAATTTGCCATGTGACTGACGTTTCAACTAACGTTTTAATTTCCCAACATGAAAACATGTTATCACGTTTGATTTTTCATAATTCACAATCAGACAGAAAAACAGTTATATTGAAGACGCACCATGTATGAAAATAAAATACTTGAGAAGGTAGCTATGAAAATCACTCGTCAAATATAGCGAGCTTAACACAATTAATTTCCTTCATATTGAGAAACACGCGAACTCTTTCCAGACCTATATATAATCAGATCATTATATGTTAACTTATATATTTGTTGGGATAAATGTACACAGTTGATCTATGTGGCTTATTCACAACCTTAAAAATACTAGACTGACAAATTCACATAGTTTTATCCTTCGATCACAAAGGTCTCAACATTCCAGTACCAAAACCCTTCCAAATGAAAATTCAAAGGGATGGCAGAAATCAGTGTCTGATGTTGATCAAATTTCATGCCTCAATTATAAATATAACTGAACTACGAAAATGTGTAAGCTTATGATCAAACTTGATATAATACTTGTTTCCCAGCATACGTGGTGATAAAATCTCAGCATTTTTGGCAAGTATATCACGTGGTATTGGCAGGCACACTAGACTAACATTTTGTTCAGCATTTCGCCGTTTGATAAGTGTTAATTCGTTTTGAATAAGATTATACATGCAACCAAAGTGGCTTAGGGTTATCTGTATTGAGAACGGCAATAATTTTACTCGCAATGGTAAGAAGAACAATTAAAATGTTTTGCTGGAAATTTAGGGAATAGCACTGTGTAATATTTGTGATCACAAATATTACATTGTTATTTTGAAATTTTCTAATAAAATAAATCTGTGAAAGTCTCCCATCACTCACTCAAATCTAAACGTGGGAGTTGAAATGTATTAACTTGATTTGGGAATACAGGAAGCGTACATTGAAAATCTGTCTTCAATCTCAGATATCGGCTGGAAAAACGTCAAGACAGATCTTGTATCTGCATTGGATCTGCTCATTAACACGACAGCATTTATGTTTGAATCCGTAAACCCAATGCCCAAAGCTTTATTGGAAATGCACTTTCTTCCGTGGCCTGAGTCAGGATGGAGTGGCATGAGTCAGGATGGGATCCATACATACATGTATGTACAGTTAATAATTAGCTTAGTGCATGTTATATAATTTTTGTCATAAAATTTCAACCCAAACTAGAAAATGAGTGAAAAAAAAAAAAATTTAATAATGAAGAAAAGCCCTAATAGTCTCCCTTTTAGCAAAAGCTTTAGTTTACACTAGAAGCAACATGAGCGTAAAGGCAAGCACAACTATCATCCAAACTGTAAATAGATAATAACACCATTTATAAAGGCCGGCATAAATATCGTCATAACTATGAAAGAATCTCCTCAACTCAGAGCGTACAAAAACTTTAGAGCATCGCTTCAACATTTAAAGACTATTTAAAGCAAAACATATCTTTAGAGCACCGTTCCAACCTGTCAAGGATTTTCTTAAAGCAAAGAAAATATTAAATGGAAAACTTAAATTTCTCCTACTCAGTCGAGGTTTCAACGCCTGGGAAATAAAAAGTTAACTTTAAAGAAACAATTAAGATTCTCAGAAATCTAAAGAAGCAATACTTCAACTTTCTCCAAATTAGTAAAAGCAAGCATAACTTTAAAGAAAGAGCTAATGTTCGCAATAACTTTCAGTAGCTATTAATGTCTCCTCAACATAACGACAAAAATTTAAGGTGAGCAAGCCTGAATAATTAGCAAATCATGACAAAAATCTAAGCTTATTTACATGGCAAATGAACTTACATCTGTAGATCTGGATGGAAGCGGCTACGGTAGTCATAGTTCAATTTGGATGACAGAGACACCTTTGAGATCTTGAAAAATGCAAAGGCCTCTTCCCACACATATGGATATACTTAATACTGAGTGTATACATATGTTTTTATTTTACCAGCGACACGGTTACGCTGGATGTATCTAATGCAACGAAGCCACCACCGAGCTCTGGGTGATGTGAAAATTGATGGAAACTATGGAGATGATAAAATTTTATAATTTAGATGGTTTTATTAATTAAATGTAATTATATATATATATATGCACATAGAATTGGTTGGTTGAGAGAATATCTCAACCACATACTAATGTAGGAATAGAAATCAAATGTAATTACATATTTGATTGAGAGAATATCTCAACCACATACTAATGTAGGAAATAGAAATCAAATGTAATTACATATTTACATGCACAAAAAATTTGTTGGTTGAGAGAATATCTATCTCAACCACACATTAATGTAGGAAATAGATCCTAACTATTAGGAATAGACTCATTTACTTAGTAAGAATTACCACTGAGACAAGTAGGAGTTACATTTTTGGACACTTCCCCTTAAATACTATTTGTAATATCAATGCACAAAATCTAGTTGTAATCAAACATAAAAAGGATATGTTCAAGTCCATATAAATCAGCAACCATCCACTGGAATGCGTGGATACTAACCGGTGCAACCACCAATTTTGTAGGATGTCCTTCACATACATGGTTCTCTCAACCATTAGAACTGCACACATGTACCTTTACCTGTAAATCCCCCTCCAATATTGATGCAGAAGCATCCAGTTCCGAGGAGACACAAGGTGGTTGACGGTCTCATGGAAAGACAAGGACACATAATCATACATGCATAGCTGGACAGGTGTTAGACTTGTCAGTTATTTTACTTTATTTATTTGTTTTATTTTTTAGAAGGTCGTTAGGACCAGATCAATTAAAATTGTGAACTGTTATTTTTAAAATAGGAATTAGCATCAGAAAGTAGGTTGATAGTTAATTAGAGTCTTTTATGAAATGTGTTAGTTAGAAACAGTTATAAGTTGCTGGACAGTTACCAGTTCTGTTGGGGCAGTTCTGCTTGAGCAAAGAACAATTATGCCTCAGGGGAATAAAAGGAAAAAGATAAGCATTGTAAACGATTCCTCAGAGAGAGAAACAAACAGAGACAGTCATTTTTCAAATAAACATTTTATTCTATTTCTCAATTATATCACCACTGTATAGATAAATTTCATGCATCATAATATAGTTTCTGTGTAACAAATTGGCATTGGAACAACAAGACAGAGAATTAACGAGAAGAGCAGAGCAGCATAGACATATAACTACCACCTACAGACAGAGGAGAACGAGAAACTGCGAGTGCAGAAAAACTTCGGATGGAGCGAAATTAACGAGAAGCGCAGAGCACAGATATTTAAATATCATTTCCAGACAGAGGAGAACGAGAATTCGTGCATACAAATAACCTTTCAAGTAAACCAAAAACAAGCCCTCACATTATATTTATGAACAGAGCAAGTACAAGAATGTAACAAATATGTATATGAATCATTTCACTAACCTATTGTAACAAAGCAAATATAGTCCAAGCGTTTCACATTTCTTTCGAATAAAAATTTCATTAAAAAGACAGAACCTCGAAACAGAGTTTCGGGCAAATATTTGTTACAACCATAAACCAAATTAATACAGCAAGGAGTCACCAACAGAACCGGCGAACAGGGGTTTCGAACAACCCGAGGGTTTCTATTAACCGAACAGTAAAAACTACAGGACGAGGGTTCGAATCAATGAGTAACCATCTCACAAAGTAACCAACATCGACTTACAGGACGAGTGCACGAAACTGCTAAATACCCACCAAGGGTTTTGAAACTGAGTAACAATATTACAGAAATAAGGACTGAAGCCAACGAATAGAACTGAAGGAGGGTTACACAGATAACAGAACCATTCATTTTGCTGCTCAGGAGACAGACTACCAACCAAAACGAAGACCCTGAACTACGAACAAATTACAGTCAACAAATATGGAGAAACCCTACCCGGAGGGAAGAGCTGGAGAACTCGAGTGAGTGCCAAGGACCGTGGAGTGTATCGAACCGCAGAGCCAACTACATGAAGCCACCTGCAACGAAATGAGAGCAGGATTAGCACCATATACAGTCACAAATAATCGTTAAAAACAATAACCAGATGAAAATTGGATCATAGAATCTTACCTGTGGCCGAGGAGACGGGGTCAAGAAATCGAAACGACCACCAAACCCTGAAGACCAGTAGCGAAAGGCGTTAGGGTCGGAGTGATAAGGGTTGAACAAGTCCAACAGAGAACCAGTATTTACCTTAGCAACGAGGTTGAAGCACAGGAGCTCGGAGGAAGACCTGTTACAAGACAACTCATCAACTAAACGAATAGAAACAACATTTACATAGTAAGATCTATCTAATACACAGTGAAACAAGATTGTCATCGTGTAGAGCAGAGGGTTCCTTTACTGGCCATTGAAACCTTACCTTCATAGCTGTAGAGGACCAAAGATACCCATACCATCGGCGCTTGAAACCAGAACAACGAAGGAGCAAGAGTTCCCCACAGTAACAGAGCAAACCTTTCGGCACAGCGGAGGAGTGAAAATGCCAAATGAGCGGGATAGGGTTGACAAAAGGTAAAGTGTCGTGCGAGGAGAATCGGCAGGTGGAGGTCGATAACCGACGAGGCCCATTGAAACCCTAAGTAAATATCTGTTAAACGTACCATCTCATTAAAGTCAATAGTTAATACATACAGGACGCGAGTCTTATCACTTTAGATCACCTTGGGAACGGCGGGAGGCCATCATAAGTGGTATCAGAGCTAGTTTTCGAGTTAGAACTAATGGAACAAGTGGAAGCTGAAGGAAGAGGAAGAGGAAAGAGGAGAGGAAGAGGACGAGTAGTCCGTAGAGTAGTAGATGAGGGGCTTCGAGTTTTGCGTGAAAGATTGGCAGTGGTGGAGGCTGGGGGAAGGAGAGACCCAGCAGATGATAGTGATGAAGAAGTAGCTGAACCAGAGGACGAGTTTGAAGGGGTGACACCGGAACTTAGATTGTTGAAGTCAGTTTTGCTGTCCAGTCATAAGCCAAGCCATGAGTTACCTACTTATGACGGGAGTTTGTCTGCAGATGTGTTATTAGATTAGCTGAGTGAAGTAAATAAATTTTTTGAGTTTGAGGAAACCAATGAGGACAAACAAGTGAAGTTCGCCGCCACCAAGCTGAAAGGACATGCGTCCTTGTGGTGGGACAGCGTTCAGGCGGAGAGGAAGAGGCTACACAAACAGCCTATAAAGAAGTGGGCCAGAATGGAGGCAAAACTGAAAGAAAATTTCCTGCCAAAAGATTACCAGATCATGTTGTACAGACAGGTACAAAATTTGAAGCAAAGAGGAATGACTGTTAGGGAGTTTACAGAGGAATTTTATAAGTTGAATTTACGAGCAGGGTATGTGGAAGATACCTCAGAAAAAACAGCCAGATTTGTGAATGGCTTGAGGGGGGAGATTTTGGATGAAATCGGTATCCTCTCACCTCAAACGTTGGATGAAGCCTATCAAGTTTGCACTGAAGGCAGAGGAGAAAATTAACAGGAAACAGAACACCAAGAGAGGAGGTGGATCTGGTGGGGGAAAAGGCAAGGTTTATGGCAGAGGTAGAGGTACAGGCTCAAATGAGGAGGGCAGCAGTTCCAAATCTACTGGCACAACAGAGAAGGACAACAGCACCAGGGAAGGACGACCAGCTCAGCGAGGGCGAGGATTTGGTCGAGGCAGGGGAACTGTCCAGTGCTATCGTTGTCACAAATTGGGACACAAATCATATGATTGTCCTGAAGGTGAACCAGCAGGTGGGAGAGGAACCTATGTTACTCAGCCAGAGGATGTTGAGGAGACACCTCAAGAAGCAGAGAATACACCGGAGACAGGTGAAGCTTTGGTGTTAAATAAAGTGTTGTTAAAACCAGCAAAAGAGGTTGCAGAATCGGATCAGTGAAAGGCTTTGTTTCACACCATTTGCAAGTCACGAGGTAAGTGCTGCAAATTGATCATTGACAGTGGGAGTACTGACAATTTAGTAGCTATGGAGATGGTAGAAAAGTTGGGATTAAAGAAACTAAAACATCCTACTCCCTACAAAGTGTCGTGGTTGCAGAAAGGGCATCAACTGTTATTTGACGAACAGTGTGAGGTGGAGTTTCGGATCGGTAAGTATAAGGACAAGATCCTTTGCGATGTCATGCCAATGGATGTCTGTCACTTACTGTTGGGATGACCTTGGCAGTTTGATAGAAGTGCATTTCATGACAGAAAAACCAACTGCTATAAGTTTGTTAAAGACGGGATCAAGCATACGCTTGTACCCATCAAGGAGGAAACTACAGCAGAAGCTAGTGGGGTGAAAGCACTGCTGTTAGGCGGAAAAGAGTTTATAAAACAGATTGAGGACAGCGAAATAAATTTTGCTGTCATAAGGAGACCAAAGGCAGTGGTACTTCATACACAGATTTCGGATTTGCCTGAAGAAGTTCAGAAGTTGCTGCAGGATTTTGGAGACATTGTGGTAGATGATCTTCCAGATGAATTGCCACCAAGGAGAGGTATTCGTCACTGTATTGACTTTATACCAGGGGCAAGCCTGCCAAATAAAGCAGCTTACCGCATGAGTCCTAAAGACCATGAAGAAATCAGGAAACAGGTCCAGGAGTTGTTGGACAAAGGTTTGATTCGAGAGAGCATGAGCCCATGTGCAGTACCAACTGTTTTGGCTCCAAAGAAAGGAGGAGAGTGGAGAATGTGTACGGATTCCAGGGCTATTAACAAAATTACTGTTAGATACAGGTTTCCCTTATCGAGGATGGACGATATGATGGATTGTTTGAGTGGAGCGGCTTACTTTTCGAAGATTGACTTGAAAAGTGGATATCACCAAATCCGGATTCGGGAAGGAGATGAATGGAAGACCGCTTTCAAGACGAACGAAGGCTTATATGAGTGGTTGGTGATGCCATTTGGTTTGAGCAACGCTCCGAGCACGTTCATGCACCTTATGAATGAAGTGCTGAAAGAATTTAATGGTAAGTTCGTAATAGTTTACCTGGATGACATTCTGATTTTTAGCAAGACTAAAGATGAACATTTCAGACATTTGCAGAGTGTGCTGAGGAAGTTGCAACAGAACAAGCTGCTAATTAATCTAAAGAAGTGTACCTTTTTTCAGCGAGAATTAGTGTATCTGGGTTTTGTCATCGCAGAAAATGAATTAAAAATGGACCCAGAAAAGGTGACAGCTATAGTTAGCTGGCCTTCTCCGAAAAGTTTATTTGAAGTCTGAAGTTTCCACGGACTAGCCAGTTTTTACAGGAAGTTTATCAGAAATTTCAGCGAGATTTGCGCACCAATGTTGGATACGATCAAGAAAATAAACTAGCCATTTCACTGGACTGAAGCAGCAGAACATAGTTTTCAGATCTTGAAGAAGAAGATTACTGAAAGACCAGTGTTAAGACTACCTGATTTCAACAAACTTTTTCAAGTTCGTTGCGATGCCAGTGGTACGGCCATTGGGGCAGTCCTTAGTCAGGAGGACAGACCGGTTGCTTATTTCAGTGAAAAGCTAAATGAGAGCAGGCAGAAATACTCAACCTACGACAAGGAGTTTTACGCCATTGTGCAAGCTTTGAAACATTGGCGACATTATCTATTAGGTAACGAGTTT
>APFE031394545.1:0-25671 GCA_000404065.3 Pinus taeda
ACCCTCTATACCCACATTATTTTTTCAATGAAGATATCTATGGTAGAAATATTTTCAGAGACCAATTGATTATATTGAATCTGCAACTCTAAGATAACCTCTTGAATGTACTCAAATTCTTATGCCAAAATGGAAGAGTTGTTTGTTCTTATCATACTGAATATGAAATCCACCCACCATGGTACCAACAAAATAAGGCACACCTAGGGATACACCACATACCAAGCTACTACAACTCAAAACAAATGTTGAGAAAAGTTAAGAATCATCAAATTTCTACAAGATCCAAAGTCACACATGGAAGCAAAAGTAGCCTAAAGAAAACTAGCAAGCCATGTACAAGAACCCAACTACTGATATAATCAAAATGACATCACAAGTGAACCCAAAGAACTACCTCAATGTCACAATTCTCATTCAGGGTTACCATTTTTTTCTTTTCTATTTTATTTACTACATTACGAGTATTGTTGCCCTCTTTTATTTCTAGTGTTCATAGGAAGAACTGTAGTATCCTTATAAACTTTGATGTGCTAGTTCAGGACTACTCTACTTCTTGTGCTTCATACAATGTGTGTATGATTCCAAATGCCTCCTTATTAAATTCATTATTTTCTCTGTTTACTTAGAAATTGTTTTAATATACTTAGACATATCTCTTTTTACCTCATTCAAACTATATGTCAAAGGGTCACAAGGACACCATTCATTTCATTGATGTACTGTGAACAATCTAAGCTATTGGTTGAGCAATAACATACTAGTATTTTGTGTCCAAAGTATGTCTTCCTTTACTAGTCAAGAGCTCTATTCAGGGATCCTATTAGGATGAAGGTTCACAGTTGTTAATTCGTTATACTCATCCACCCCTAATTGTATACTCTACATCGTTAACCTCAATACATCATGCTTACTATTTGTGGATTTTACTTTTCTTTCTAACTAATATCTATGGTCTATATATAAATATATATTATATCTATAATATAAATATATTATATATATATAATATATAATATATATATATATATATCATGGATCCGTATTGTCAATAAAATAACACCCCCCCTTCCTATATTATTATGTACCGCGAGGGTCTTTGGCCCCAATATTCCTTTTGGGTCTCTAATATTCCTCGTATATCTCTTCCATGATATGCATTTTAGAAAAGACGAGAATGTCTATTAAGCTATCAACACTATAGTGTTTATGCACTATGATTCACTATACCTCGTGAATAACTTGTATGTGCATTAGATAGAACCTTATTGTTCCAAAAGTTGATAGCTTATGTTAATGTTTTTAGATTAATGCAACCATATTTATTTGTCTTCTCATATTTTCTATTGACTCTCTAGATTTGGTTAAAAGCGTTACAATCCTATGTGTGTATTGCCCCTATAACTACCACCGTGGCTTAAAACTAATTCTTTTAGAGTAGTGTGCCCAATCATTGGATACAAACTCATCTGGTTGACGTGAACGACCTTATTTCATTCACTTGGGTACTCTATGTTGTGATACATGGGTGGAATGGATGATGTTGATGCCTTGTATCTAATCAAATGGTATGCGACACAATTTCCAACCCAAATTCTCCTTTAGTGACCCTTCACATTTGGACAACAAGAACGATGAATCCATTGAGAAGCCCTTGTTCCATAGAGTTTCTACACACATCTTCCACCTATAATGTGCCATATGAGCCTTGTGACATGATGGTAGGTTGATCACCTACATTGGGGTTGTTATCTGATTCACATTATATATATATATATAATATATATACTATATATATATATATATTTCATTGTTACTTCATAATTTGTATTTATTCTTTCCCCCCCATTGTATGTTGTTAGTTGGATGCAATGGTTCATTGTGACCTTCGTATAGTAATTTTGTTCCTTTGGGTGTTGTAGTCTTTGTGAAATCCCTCTACTTCATATATCGAGAACACTGCACATTATTGGGTAATCTCTTCTAATTATAGTTTTGTTTTCTCAGATTCTGTAATGGATTTACAAGAATATTACTAACTACCTCCTACTTCTTATGCTCTTGCGATGCATAATCTGTTCCAACATAAAACCAAAGTAGGGAGAATCATTCTATTGAATGTTTAGGTTTTGGCATTTTGTCTGATCACTGAAAACTTTCTCTGTTATGATTTCTTTTCCACAAATCAATTATTGTCATAGTTTCACCAAAATACATTGGAATGTGAGCCCTCTTGAAATAATGGCTTAAAATTTGGGAGGCCCTTTCAAACTTGTGCAAGTAATTTTATAGTGGCTCTAAGATTTTTTGTGTAGTATAGACAAAATTTGGGAATCTTTTAGATTTTGAAGGTTTTCCCTACTATTACAGAGTTTTCCCCATTACGCTATACATTATTCAAAAGGGTATGAATTTAATAAAATATACATAGTCAATATATATTCTTTTTTTTTTCTCGGCAAAACCCTTGTACATGTTACTAAATCTATCCTATTTTATTTTCATTTGCATTATTTTCTTTAATACATTTTTACATACAATTTATTGCTATGGGTTCTATGTGATGCAACTTGTGTCATGGAAATTGATATCGACTCCACTTGACATGCAAATGTAGTCGGTTTCTTTCTCTTCTTCCGTTAAACTCTCAGCCCACATTGTTTCAACCAAATTTAACCCACCTGGGATGCACCTAGGTTGGCTTACTTCTTCCCATGACTCATCATCACCTTCATATAAAAATTTCATTCCTTTGGGTTTTGCAATGTTTGTGAAATCCCTTTACTTCATATACCAACATCATTGCACATTACCTGGTAATCTGTTCTAATTCTAGTTTTTCTTTTCTGAGGTTTGATTTACGAGAATATTGCTAACTATTGCCTGCTCCTTATCTTCTTGTGACGCATAAAAATTTCTAGCATAAACGAAATTCACAATAATCATTTCATTAAATCTTTAGGTTTTGGCATTTTGTCTGACCACTAAAATATTTTTCTATTATTATTATTATTTTTTACAAATATGTTAATCTTAGAGTTTCACCAAAAGGTTTTGAAATGCAAGCCCTCCTGAAATAATGGCTTCAATTTCCAGAGGCCCTTTCAAACTCGTGCAGGTAATTTTGTTAGGGGCTCTAATATTGTTTGTCCAATATAGAAACAATTTGGGAATCTTCTAGATTTTGAACTTTTTCCTTGCTATTACAAGGTCTTCCCCTCTATGTTATACATTATTCAGAAGTGTATTAATTTAATACAATATATACATTAAATACATTTTTTATGAGTGAAACCCTAGTACAAGTTACTAACTCTTCCCTATTTTACTTTGGTTTGGCTTATTTATGTTTATACATTCATACACACAATTTCTTATTATGGGTTCTATGTGATGCATCCTCTAACCTGGAAATTGATATCGAATCCACTTGACATGCAAAAGTACCTAGTTTCTTTTTGTTCTTTAGTTACACTCTCAAATTGCTTTGTTTCAACTGAATTTACCCTACTTAAGATGCACCGAGGTTGTCTTTCTTCTTTGCATGGTTCAACCACTCAAGTCTCACAATTTTTATAACCAGGTGCCTAGAGTATGCTCCCTTTATTTTTACTTAGTTCCTAAATAATGGAATCATAAATTACAGTTATCAAAGTTATGATTTTTTCGTTCTTTCTCCCTACTACCCTAGTTAAATATAAACCCTCCTCTATGCTTGTATTAACTGTGAGGTTTATTCCATGCATACTTCTTGGCTATGGAGACAAACCTAGGTCGCTATACCCATCCATTGAATTGTTAACATAATGAAGGGACTCTTCACCCTTACTGAACTATGAACCGTTTACTCTTTAAATGATATTGTAATTTTTTTGTATTAATGAGGATATTTGTATTTTGACTTGCACACACTCTTATTTGTTCCTATGGTACAATGAGATTATAATTTTATTCTCTTTAAACCTATATAAGCATGATGTGTGTGTTTTTTTTTTAGATTTTAGCACCTAAATATCTTTGTGCCTTAATGGGTTTCATTTTTTTCAATATCTGCATTGATACTATATATCCATGTTTTTGTTCTTTCCATGTCTTATATTCATGTCGCAAATGCATAATTATTATGATATATTTAAGTATATGCTGGATTAATAATTAATTTTTCTCTAGATAAAATTACTTTGCTATTATCGCCAAATGGGTGAACAATTGATAAGGGAAGTTAATGTCTGTGCATGTCAAAATATTTATAATAGGAGTTTCGTATGTGTACTCTATATCCAGTAAGTTCACTAAATCTCTATTTATTTCACTTCAGAAAATATTTCTAACCTAAGGAAGAAATATTTATGTTAACATTATTATACCAGTTAATTGCATAATCAATGAATTATGTGATATTGGCCAATGTAATATCGGTTGGGTGAATATATTATCAATCACACCCAAATTAGATTTCGGTACACATTTTCTACTGTTGTTCTTTCATCCTTTTTCATGATTAATTTAATCCTTACAGTGCTTTGGTATTCTAAAATGTGTCGACCCTTATGATGTTAGTCCCAAAATACTTGATCTTCTCGACTTCCATATCCAATTCCATCGGTATACATTTTAGTCCCATTCCTATGTTATAAATTTCCTCTTAGACACACTTTATATCGAAAGGAGAAATAATCTCCTATAGGTATCAATTATATATATTCTACAAACCATGTTATCCCTCTTTCCTATTTATTTTTCTCATAATCTCTATCCTCAATAAATTCCATCCTCTTATTTCGGTTTACAATTAATTTTATCCATAATACTTACATAAGAACTCAATGTTCTCTATTGAATTCAATCATTCACATATAAGTAATTTCTTTAGCTTACTATATATATATATATATTCTCACTTATTAAAAAGCATTTAAATAGATACATTAACAAAAAACCAAAAACCATAATCACTAGTGTCAATTGTAGAGTCTACATGCATGATAAAAGAGTAGTATTCGAAATCCGCACACCTCAAAATTCATGGCATAATTCACAAGCATTAAAATAATTGAAATATTAATATGAAGTGGAATTAAAGCCATTATTCAGATGCATCAAAATAAATTTAGAATTAATCACAGAAAGAATTATGTAAAAATGTTCTAACTTGAAGTCACGGTACGATATCAGAGTTAATGAGCACACCCACCACCCAACCATGAACTATACCTCTAGTTCCCCCTAAGTATTTGATAGAATTTATTATGGATCCAAAAAATATTCCTACCTACATTTTTTCTAACATAAACTTCTCTAGCGTAATATCTACGTCTAGTGCAGATTTTCCACAGAATGTATCATTGATTTTAGTAGCTCTCTCCACTTTTCAACGTTATGTGCCTTAGACCACTTGTCCCTAACTAATCATCTCAACACCATAGATTTTAATAGACTTGGTGTAATGGCATTGATGCCTCCTCCATTTCCCATATCAATTGTTATTCACATAAAAGGTAGATTTTATCATCACATTAGACACAATCTTACTCATTGGAAAGAATAATGGTTTTCATCTTTCGGTTTAATATAAGAAAATAGGAACTTATATGTGCCACATTCCCCATCCACTTCTAAAATCTGGCACATGTTTTATTCTTCTTTCTCTCAAGTCCACCATCTATATTTATTTTAAATTGTAATTAAATGAATATAATTCCTAATATAATTAAGTTATTGAGGTAAAAAAAATTATTGTCCAACATCTCTTGAACCTTAACTACCCTTTTCTTCTGACATTGAAATACAATAGTTAATTGTTAGCGAAGAGGTCAATACTCTATACAAATCTAGACTATCACCCTCAGTTAGGCTTTAAGGAAAAGGATTTCAACACTATTTTCCTGATATATTTACTCTAGATTTCCTGAATTATTTTTTTCCTAAGTCATAATTTCATTTCACTACATAATTTCAAGCATAATTTTTTTTTTCATTTACTTCTATGGTATTTCAGGGTATTTCAGTCCCTTATATCATTAATATCATTATGAATACCCCATTTCAGGTAGCATATCAAACTGGAGAAATACTCTCCCACAACTATCCTATTGTCACTTCTTACTAAAATTGAGTATATATAGTTTTTTCTGTTGGTCCAAAACATATAAATGTTTCATCTATGTGTCTGTTACTAGTTGAAGGTGTTATGTTGATTTCTGTTTTCATAAATACCTAATGAAAAAGGTTTAGGAAACCCAAAATACTTTGTATTGCATTCTCTAAGTTGCGTGTTTCAACTTTATGGTAATATAAATTGTCATATAAGAAATTCAACCTTAAGCAAAGTCAAAGTCTCATGACAGGTCTGCGTATACCCTTAACCTAATAGATGGAGTTTACAATTCAATACTTTATTTAGCTCAACATATTTTATAATAGCTTTTAGAAGTAAGTTAATCTCAGAGTTTCGCTAGAACATTCTAGAATGCAAACCCTCCTGAAATAATAGCTTCAATTTTGGGATTCCCTTTCAAACTCGTGAAGGTAATTCTTTTATTGGCTCTAATATTCTTATTCCATTATAGACACAATTTTGGGAATATTTTAGATTCTAAAGGTTTTCCCTGCTATTACAAGGTTTCCTCCCTACCCTATACATTATACAAAGGGGTGTGAATTTAATAGAATATATACAGTTAATAGCTATTTATTTTTTTCCCAGCGGAACTCCAATATATGTTACTAACCCTTGCCTATTTTATTTTCGTTTGGATTATTTTTTTATACGTTCTTACTGACAATGTCTTATTCTAGGTTCTATGTGATGCACACTCTGACCTAGAAACTGATATCAACTCCACTCGACATGAAAATGTACTTGGTTCCTTTGCCTTCTTCAGTTACGCTCTTAATCCACATTGTTTTAACTGAATTTACCCAACCTGAGACACTCCCTGATTGGCCTTCTTCTTCACATGACTCAACCACTCTAGTTTCTCACTTTTTATAACCAATTCCCTCGAGTATGCTCCTTTTATTTGTACTTAGTTCCTAAATAATGGAATCATATATTAAAATCAAATTATGATTTTTTCCTTCTTTCTCCCGGCTACTCTGGTTCAATATAAACCCTCCTATATGCTTGTATTGACTGCTAGGTTTATTCTGTGAGTCCTTCCCAGCTATGGAGAGAAATTTGGGTTGTTATACCCATTCAATGAAGTTTTAAAATAGTGAAGGGGCTCTCCACCTCTACTAAACTATGAACCATTGACTCTTTATATGACATTGTACATTTGTTGTATGAATGTGGATATTTATATTTTGACTTCGACACACTAGTTATTTGTTCCCATGGTGCAATGTAGACTATAATTTTCATCTTTGGAAACCTGTATAACTGTTCTGTGTTTTTATTAATATTTTAGAAGCTAAATATCTTTGTCTTTCAACGGGTCTCGTTTTCCTTATATATGCACATTGATATTGTATATCAATGTCTCTATTTGTTTCAGGTCTTATATTCATGTTGCAAATGGGTAATTCTTATGATATATTTAAGTGTATGCCAGATTAATAATTACTTTGTCTCTAGAGAAAATTACTTCATTATTAAATTCTATTGGGTTAACAATTGATAAGGGAAGTTGATGCTTGTCCATGTTAGAATATTTATAATAGGAGTTTCTCTTGTGTACTCTTCCATATCTAGTAAATTTGCTAATTCTCTATTTGTTTCATTGCATAAAAGAATTTTAACCTTAGGATGAATTATTTTTGTTAACATTATTATACCTTTTGATCGCATACTAAATGCATTATGTCATATTTTCCAAATCAGTACTTGCTGAGTGTCTATATTATCTATCATGCCAAAATTTGATTTTGGCACTTATTTTCTACAATGGTTCTTGCATCCTGTAATTTGATTGATTTCATCCTTACAATGCTCTTTTATTTTAATACGTATCAACCCATGTGATGCTAGTTCTAAAATACCTTATCTTCTACACTTCCCATATCCAATTCCATTGGTATATATTATAGTCCCATTCCTATGTTAAACATTTCCTATTAGACACACTCTATACTCAAAGGAGAAATAAACTCCTATCGATATAAATATTTTATATTCTATAAACCAACTTGTCCCTCTTCCCTATTTCTTTTGCTCATAATATTTATCCTTAATAAATTCCATCCTCTTATTGTGGTTTACAATTCATTTTATCCATAGTACTTACATAAGAACTTAGCATTCTCTATTGAATTTAATCATTGACATATAAGAAATTTCTTCAACCTTTCTCTTTAATATAATATTATATAATATATATATTATATAGAGATATATATATATATATAGATATCGCCCCCTATTAACAACATACATTTTAATTACATAAATAAAACAAAACACTAAAACTTACAATCACCAGAATCATTTATAGAGTCCACATGCATGATAAAATAGTGGTATCTGAAATCCATAAACCTCATGATTCATGGAAGAATTGACATGCGTTAAATTACTTGTAATATTAATGTGGAGTATAATTAAAGGAATTATTAAGAAGAATCAAAATAATTTTAGAATTAATCACAGAAATGATGATGCATACATTTTCTAACCAAAAACCAGAGTAACATACCAGACATAATGAGCACGCCCACCACCCAACCATGAAATGTACCTCTAGTCCCGCTTTTGTGGATATTTTAATCCACTTGCCTAGGATTTTCCATAAAATCCGACCTTTCTCTTGTGTGGTAGTTTTATTCTTTTCTAAGCTTATCATATTTCTCTAGCTAAGCAACTTGATGGATTTTTCTCTCCTATCCATCAAAGTTATCTAGTATTTCATCTAGAATTCTTATCATGAGAGAATCATATATTATCATTTACCAATAAGATTATATTCTTGTGTTTTTCTTTGGCAAGAATATCATTTCTAGGTGTCTCACTCCGAAGCCCATACATTCCATTTATTTATTTATTAATAATTATTAATTTACATAATTGATCCAATATTCCTCATGGATATTCCACCATTATTTCTAACATAGTTCAATCTAACCAAGCAATATTACAACCATTGAGGGATATTACACTCAAGCTAGCATACCAAATATTGTTGAACCTACAAATAATTTTCTCCACACAAGGAAGGACGTCTATGATCCACAAATTCATATCAACTCATATAATATTAGGAAGCTAAAATTTGTCAATGAAACCTTTATTTACCACTTCCATTGGTGTTAAGTCCATTTCTTGTAGCATGTGACCCATCCTATATGTCAAATAGAACTCATCCTTCAATGAATACCTTCCCATAGTAGTGTATCAGGCCATAACTTCCACCAACAAATGATGGAACCTTCTAATATGTTTCATAATGAGAGTCATAAGTATTAGTGTTTCAACTAAGCAAGCGAGAATGACCATAACACCCACTACACCTAGGAAATATATATGTTTACTGCAACTTTCCCACATATCACAAAATCAAGTGATTAGTGTCCATGTCATTAATAACAATGGGTTCTAATTTCATACAAAGTCACACTACTTCCTAGTAATTACACCTCTAAATTATCATGTCTATTAATATGAACTACTTAAAAATCAATCATAGAGTTCAAATGAGCACTATTCCAGTTTAAAATTGTATTAAGAATAAGATCTAATAAATAAGAGATAAAGTGAATATGACAATGTTATGACCTTGGAGACCCTGCCTTGATCAAATTTTTGACATGAAGTGAAATTGATTAGAAAAAAACCCTAAGGAGGACATAATACTCTACCTAGTTATGAAATAATTTTACCAACTCTATCAATAAAATAATTTTGTCCATCCTCTAGAAAACACTAATGCTCCCTTTACATGATGGGACCCAGCCTAGAATCTAATGTATAACTTGACACAAGTTTGTCTGACGCTATTGATGAATTCAGATTTGGTCAATGATTTGGCTTTTGATTAATGTTATGATCAATGGATATTTATGTTGGTGGTTGCAATCATCTAATAAGGATCATAAATATGAAACTAACCTATCCTCCTGCCTCGGTCCTTGTTTCCCGCTTGGTCATTATCGAAAACCCTTTGGCATTTTGGCCATTTTCGACATTTCGTCATGTTGTGAGAGCTCTGTGAGGGTTTTGTTGGAGATGCTTTATTTTGGTTCTATCTGCAAATGAATGTGGTTCCACGGACTTGTCTATGTTGTTGGCAACTGCATTCCTTGCTGTATGGTTCATTTTGTGCTCTGGAATGTTGGTATGGTCATTTTTCTTGGCACAACTAGTTATTTCTTTTGTTTGAACATAGAATCAATTGCTGGTTTGGTTTTTCGGCGCTCCAACCATTCCTTCCTACTGTGGGTTCTTTGCAATGGCTCTGCTACTAAAATTTTTATGTTGTGGTTCCCCTGTGCTCAGGTTACAACCACAATGGCTCACTTCGCTTTTCTTTCAGGTAATTCATCTTTCCTTGTTTTATTCCTGTCTTCTCCTAGTTTAAAAGCTAACAGTGTCTGCTCCTCTTGTCTCAAGTCATTATTGTGTTCTATGGTTTTGTAGCACGTGGTTTCTTGGTCAAACACACTCTTGGGTAGATTTCTTTCTCCCCTTGGTGGTAATATAACTCTACTCATTTCACTAGTAGGCATGGTGTGATTGACTTCGACTTATTCTAGTTGCACAAGTCAAGTGTTTGACCTTGGGCATGGATGGCTTCGACGCTTCGGTTTGCAAACACTTTCGTGCCTTTTCGATAGGCTCTGTCACCACAGTTTTGTTGAGCTATAGCTAGGGCTTGTAATTTTCTAGGGTCGTGGCTCGACAACTATTTGTTGTCTCTTGTTTGAGTTGTTACACGACTTTGGCACACTTCTGTTCACAATTCTGTTTTGTAATTCATTTTAGTTGAACTTTTTGGTTAGGCTTGAGGGTTTCACGATGTCAAACCCTTGCTTAGGGTCTACCCTGTCTCATTGTCACTGTTAATTCTATTTGCTTTAACAATGTAATGTTGGACTCTTATACAAAAACAATTATATATTTCCTTTGTTTCTGTTTTGTTTAGAAATGAAAGAAATGGCATACAACAGTTTGTAAATGAATTACCTCTATTTGTTTTGTTCAACCGATACTTGTATTTGTTTTCTTCATTCAATTGTCTCGCTATGTGGACATTCTCCTGGCTATGAGTTTGTTTACTTGCTTTTCTGTTATGGTCTTGGAAACTTGCATGCGATTTGTTAGCTCTCAAATCTGCCTTAGGCTGAAATAAGGCAAGACTCAAGGCCACATTAAACCACGCTCAGCCTCGTAGCTAGCCCTACGAGGATAGGAGAGGGCTCTCTTCGGGTAAAACTCGGAAAAAGGTAATTGAAAAGGCTTGAGATGACCTAATTGATGACTGATTTTAGGCTAGGTATTAAGTACAAAGAGTTTAGGATTGATTTTTTATGATTTTGTTGAAATCAAGGGAAAGGCAATTTTGGGTGCGGGGATGAGGCACAGTTTTTGCAGAGGTCAACTTGGGGCAAGATAGGCAATTATTTTGATGCCTTAAAGTAGGTGAGATGGATAGATCAGACCGGTGAGGGGCTAAGGAGAGCAAGGGGTCTCAAGGATTCTCCTTAAACTGAAGAAAACATAGAATATTAAACAAATTTAAAGGCAGAGCATAACAATTTCATGGATTCTACCTTAACACTTCATTTGCTTAATTAGAGAAGATTCAATAGAGATAATGATACACATACACAACTTACACGTACTGAGAGAAACACACCATAAACACATAAAGCCACATGGATCCCAAATAGTGCTGCAAAACCTTGGTCTTTCCTTTGCCAAAAATGCTGATAAGATATGTACATTATAGTCTCAAAGCTATCCCAAGAGTCCAACCTCTCCTACTGAATGAAAATTTACATATATAGACCAAGCTATCCTTATTCCCTAACCTCTATGGGTCGAGCTCCTCCTTCTAGGAGCAGTTTGAACAAATTCTAAACATGGAGCAAGAATCTAGATGACCAAACAACCTGCCTCTAAAAAGAAGGAAACTGATTCATTACATTAGTTTCTTGCTAATTTGTGAATGAATCATCTAGAAGAAGGTAGATAAGTGCCATGTTACCTTACATACATCAAATTACATCATGTTGGGTGAAAAATTACATCAAAGAGTTAAACTCGTGAAAACTAGCCGAATTTTTGAGTTGAAGGTGAAAAACTGGGCCAAAAACTGTATGCGTAGCGCCCGTGATCCCTATGCATAGCGCACCTTTGAGCCTATTTTTGGGGAACTTCCCGACATCCAAATTGAGCTCATGATAGCTCGTTGGAAAGCCCTAGATGTTTACCTTCCAACCCAAGTGGAATTTTCCAATTTAGAGCTCATTTCCCCCCTCAAAACGGAATTCTCCCTGAGGTACTTCCTGTAGTTGGAAAAGGTGGCAGCAAGGTGTTTTTCATGATGTTTTTGGACATTTAGACCATCCAGATCTCAATGAAATGCTTCGGCAATGGCTGAACATGTGTATTTCTTCATGAAAAATCCAAAACTACAAGCCATTTTTCAATTGGACCTCCCAATATTCACGGTAGCACGCTGCGCGCTACGCGTAGAACCCAAAAACCTGTTTCTCAAGCCAAAAATTTCAAAACGACAAAATTTTCCCCAAAATTGCCCAAATATGGAGTGAAGACCCTCCATCATGTATAATGCTCAACTAGTGAAGTCTCGGCCAAAACTCGAAGCGGATCAGGCCTTTCGCGTTGTTTTTGTGCTTTGCTCAAACGCCTTTTGAGGACCTTCATTCTCGCTTTGCAAACATGCATGCGAGCCCAATAATGAGTCTTCATGTGGCAAAGCATGTCCTTGTCCCTATTTTCCTTTGCCAACAGCTTCTCCAAATGAGTATTGACCTGGATGAGCATTGATTCCCTATCAATAGGTGTCAAATCACCGGGTCTCCTTCGGGCCAAATTCCCGGTCTTCGCGGATCTTCCACAGCTCATAAAGTTCATTCTCATCTTCCAACTGCTTGTTGTGCTACTCTAAGTAGTTGATCACCCATTTAGCCATCTGCAATTTCTTTTGCAGCGACTCATTCTCGGCCCTTTGCTCTCTGATGATCTCTTTGAGCTCTGAATTGGGTGAACTAGCATCAACATCAATGATACCAGTGTCCTGAACTCCTGAAGGACCCTCATCAACCATGGGTCTCTTGCCCCTATCCTGACTCTGTACCTGTGCTGTAGATGGAAGCGAGACCCCTTCCACATGATGTGGAGATAATACTCGCTGTGCTGATGAAGTCAACGAGACCCCTTCCACCCCGGGTGGAGATAGTACTCGTTGTGCGGCTGCAAATAAGGTCCTGTGGCCTTTTTGATATGTCACATATATTGGAGCATCAAAATGCTCGGTCTCTGGAATGTCAAACTGCTGTGAAGGCCCTCCCTCATCATGAACTATCTCTGGTGGTGGCTGGGGCGCTGTGAAAAGGTCATGAGAAATAAAATTCTCCCATGTAATGCCCTACTGTGCCAGCTGATGAATCACCGTGATCTTGATCAATGCATAATCGTATATGCTCCTGTGTTGATGTGTTGGGCTCTTCTTTTGCACTAAAGGCACCATCCTCTCTAAGTTGCGAAACATAAAATATGGGATGTTCATCAGACGCAGCCTTGTAAAATGCATCAACAAACGGACATGGTATGCATAAAGACACGAGAATCTACCCTCACAACTGAAATACCAGGTGATAAGTTTCATCAAAGGTGCAAACCGATCATTCAGGTAGTGGAAAGGAAAAACTCTACTCAAGTGCCTCATATACCCTGGTTTAATATATGGCTCATAATATGATTTCTCTAACTGCTGACACTTATTCCATTGCTCCACGATATTCAGAATTCCCGTGGCCTCTGCAATGGTCTCTGGTGACAAAATGAAATTAACTCCAGCGAGGTTTACATGGCCATCATGTAAATGGAGAACAAACAAGCGAGCTAATTCATGATGATGCTGAAACTGTGAAATTAGCTCACAAAAATGATAGCACGACTGATGGCGAAAGCAATCCATGGCAAGTGGACATGCCTGCAATTGTACCATAGAAGTGGGCTCTTCTCTAAGATGTTTACCACCTTTTCCACCTTTGCGAGGTCTTTGTGGCACATTTCCCTCTGTGGTGGAATCACTGTCATTTTCTTTCTCATAAGATGACTCTGTATATGACATGGTCTTGAGAACAAAATAGCTGCAATAGGAGGACTGCAATGTGTATGTTGTAGGTGTAATGAAATCCCAATTTCAATGTATCCTCAAAAAACCAGCTGAAGCATCATAAAAATTCTGCCATAATGGATATTTTGTTTTGTATATTTGGGCATAAAAACAATCACAAATATGCTGTGGTATGAAGTGTTGCTGTCTCCAATGTCTTTTAATACCCTATACAAAGATTCAATAAGGGCCTAGGGTTTGATTTATTTTCTTACACCCAACAACACTTCCACTCTTCAAACACACATTAGACAATATTCAACTTGATGTTTGAGTCAAAGAAACACCTACTTGTAGTTGTAGAGGCGATTTGATACGTTTTAGGCACAAAAACATAACGCTGGAATGGATGCATAGCACGCAAGTTCTATGCGTAGTGCACCTCCCTGTGCATAGCGCCTGTGTAAATTAACACAGGATGTGCGCGCCCAATGCGTAGCGCACCGCCCAGTGCGTAGCGCGCAAGTCCTATGCGTAGCGTGCACCTTCACTCTGCCTCGAGGGTTTGAAACTCAGTTTTTTGCCCTCCAATCTTGAAAATGCTCTTGCTTTGATATGTGGTGAACCAAAAAGACTTGTTTCACCTTATATACACCCAAAATATCTAATTTGAATAAATTAACTTCAAAAAACCCACTTTGTAAAGTTTGGGCACTTTCACTTTTGGCCTATTAATACAATGATGCTTTTTGGTTTTCTTTTGCTTTTCTGAGGTTTGGACTGAAGCTCTTTGTTGATTTTTGTTTGCAGGGATAGCTGTAACATGCTCTGGCAAAGGAGACCAAGGCTGCACTTTAACATTTGAAGAATTGAAAATTTTGACAATTTCTTACAAAAATGAGAAGGCGACTTATCTTCAAAACGGAGTTTTGAAGAGAAGTCCTAATTTAACTGTACAATGATGAAAATTATTGAAATTATGATCTATCAAAGGCATCCCTCTGGCCTGCTGATCTTCTAAAACTTTTCAAGACAAAAATGACTCAACCCTAGACCTAAAACCTGAAAATTTAAAACATGATTGTGAATGACCTTTGAAAACTTATTTTAATGAATGGACCTGAACCAGCAGTGCCAAGCACGAGGGGAATGAGTGACACAAACCGCTCCATCAGAGTTATGGCATGCCTAACGAAAAGCAACTGATCAAAATGGATGGGACACCTAAAACATGAAATGCAAAAAGGAGCTTTTGATCTCTGATGGAGGGATAACTAGACCGACTCTAACATTGGCTCCAATGGGGATGGTAGCTCCTTGGAGATGCCAATAACTGCAGATCTCTGTAAGAGCTAGACAGTGCCTTCATCCATTGGGCGATGGAGTCATTATTCCAACACAAAATCTTGATAATTTGACTGAAAAAAAACCAAAAACTGCCTTGACCAAACTAGACTCGAAACTAAAAGATTTAGACAACTGACTTGACAAACTTAGACTAACTAACTTTCGTTTTCAGAATTATAGCCTTCACCTCGGGCCCCAAACTAAAGATGATAAGTTAGTGTACATGTGCAATAGAACCAAAGTAAAATGATATGTACAATGATGATGAAATGAGCAGAAAAGTACTCAAAAGTAGTATCTCTTTAACAACTGACCATTAATCGGCCCTCCAGGACATTCATCTCCATTCATCTCTTTGAGAAGGAAAGCGTTTTGGCCGCGAAATGTTGCAATCTTGTAAGGACCCTTCCATAAATTTTCAAATTTTCCATGTTTTCCCTTGTCTCCATGACGAGCATCCCACCTCAAAACAACCTCATCTAGCTGAAATGTATCCGCCTTTGCTTTCTGGTCATAAATATTTTTGATGTGCTCCTGCAACTTGCAAGTGTTTTGAAATACCTCCTCCCATGTCTGCTGCAAATGAATCATCTGATTAATCCTTCTCTGCATAGGATCTTCCTCACTACCCGCTTCTTGAAGCAATTTGACTACCGGGACAGCAAGCGAAGTGGGAAAGGCCGTGTCTGTTCCGTACACCAACTCGAAAGGAGACATGCCAATAGACTTTTTCTGACTCACCCTACCAGCCCATAGTGCATTTATCAACTTCTTGTGCCAGCCCTTTTTGCTGATTTCCAATAATTTCTTAATGATATTGAGCAAAGACTTATTAGATGATTCCGCCAGTCCATTTCCTTGAGGGTGGTATGCGGTTGAATGTCCCAAGCTAATATTGTACTTATAGAAAAACTAAATCATCCTTTTTGACTTAAACACTGCTGCATTATCTGTAATTAACTTACTAGGACATCCAAAACGTGACAAAATATTGGTCTCAAGAAAAGAAATAATTACCGCATCCGTAGCTTTTCGAGTAGGAATTGCTTCAATCCATTTTGTGAAGTAGTCTATGGCCGTCAATATCCATCGATGTTGTCCTGATGATGACGGATGAATTTCACCAATGAAATCCAATCCCCACTGCTGAAAAGGGGCGCTGACTTCAATTGGCTTGAGAGGCAAAGGCTGGAGCTTCTGCTTTCCTTGAAAAATTTGGCATTCGTGACAATTTTTGATGGCCTTATATACATCTGAAAATAATGAAGGCCAATAATATCCTGCCCTTAGAATATTGTTTGCTATAGTCTTCCAAAACAGATGACCCCCACAGTTCCCTCTATGAAAATCTTCCACGACTCTTCTGGCTTCCCCCTCGACCAAACAATTTAATAACATTCCACCAGGATCTTTCCAAAACAATGCTGAATCTAGAATGCAAAATTTTGCAGCCTTGAATTTCAATGTTCTACTTCTATTTCTCGGAATTCCAGGAGGTGAAGGTAAATGCTGAAGTACATATAAAATATCAACGTACCAAGGAGAAGAAAGAAACATTTCAGATACCTGAATGGATGGGTTCTCTTCATCTTCATCAGACATGGCAGCGATCAAATTTATGTCTAGAACTTGTAGATTTGTTTCAACCATTAGCTTGGTGAGTCCTTGACCTTTGATCAGCTTGGTGGGTTTGATCTCTACATCATATTCTAACAACGCAGCAATCCACTTACCCCTTCTTCCTTTTGGACCTGCCTGTACTAAAATATCTTTAACTCTCGCATTAGGAACATAAGCTAGAATACGCGAATGCAATATATACACATAGAAATCTTTGAAGGCCTTAACAAGAACAAGTGCTTGCTTCTCAATGATGTTATATTTTAATGCTCCATCTCTAATAATGCGACTGAAAAAAGCAATGGGCTTTTCTACACCTTCTCTCTTCTGCATTAGTACAGCTGCCAAAGTGTGCTCAGAAGCAAATGAGAACAAAATAAAATCCTAAGTGTAGTCGGGACTGATCAAAATAGGAGCTGAAGAAAGAGCTAACTTCACTAAATTAAATGATTTAACCGCATCTTCGGTCCACTTTACCTAACTGTCCTTTTTGAGCATGCTTGTGATCTCTCTAAGATGCTCTGCTAGATTTGGAATGAAGCGACACAAAAAATTCAGTTTACCATTGAAGGAATAAATATATTTCTTGTTCTAGGGTTGTTCAATTTGCTGAATGACTTCAACTCATGCTGGATAAATATGGATGCCGACTTTAGATATGATGTGGCCAAGAAGTTTGCCCTCATCCATGGCAAAAAGACTCTTTTTCGGATTCAATGATATGCCATATTTTCTGCACCTTTGGAAAACCATTTTCAAATGATACAAATGTTCCTCATCTGAATTTGAAAATACGGTCAAGTCATCAAGATAAACAACTAAAAATACATCTTTCTCATTCGCGAATGCTACGTCCATTGCACACTGAAAGGTGGCTTTTGCATTTTTCAAACCATACAGCATCTTTTCATAATGAAATGTTCCCCATGGAGTGCTGAACGTTGTCTTATCACGGTCATCTTCATGCATTAAAATCTGATTGTAACCTAAATAACCGTCGAGTAGTGACATCCTTGATGCTCCAACTACTCGCTGCAATATATGATCCATTTATGGCAGCGGATAATTGTCTTTTAAGGACACCTTATTTAAATTTCTGAAGTCAATACATAAACAGATCTCACCTGTCTTCTTCCTTACGGGCACCAAGTTTGATATCCAATCTGAAAATTGGATAGGCATAATGATTCCTGACTTATACAATATGTTTACCTCTTTCTCAATTGATGGCAGCAGTTTCGGATTGCTTCTCCTCAATTTTTGACGAAAAGGATTCTGATTTGGCTTAATAGGAATAGTATGCTGAATGATATTTGTATCATATGTTTTAAGATCTGAGTAATCCCATGCAAATACATCAGAAAATAAAGACAACAATTTCATATATTCAGCTTTTACCTTTGGTGACAATGACCTTGATAGCTTAACCATCTTGGGATTTTCAGCTGTCCCAATGTTTACCTCTTCAACACCCTTTTCAGTCGGTCTCAATGTCGGTTTGCGGGCCACATCATCTTGGTCAAATAGCTCCTCTAAAGGAATCAATCCCTTAGGAATAATGTTGTCCTTAGGTTGCAACACGTCCATTTGATTTACTTGTATATTGTCAATACCATTATCATTTTCAGTATCTATTGAAGAATCCTTGAACTTACCCTTATTTTGCAAGAACTCATTGATCTCTTCATCATCTTGAAAAACTTGCCAGCATCGCTGATTGTCCGAAACAGTGGGACGATGCTTCACATGAATCTCAAATTTGTTGCTAGAATTCATTGGAATTTTTAAATTGCTTCCTGCCTTAGCAAGTCCATCAGCAACACCATTTTTTATGCGAGGCACACATGTCAAGGTATGATCAGAAAACAACTTCAAAATATCTGAGACTGCATTTTGATATGCTCTCATACAAGGATGCTTGGCCTGAAACTCACCTTTAACTTGCTTTATTACCAACTCGGTATCACCATAGACCGCAATCTTCTTTTCTTTCAGTTTTCTAAGAATATTTAGGCCAGCAATGAGAGCCTCATATTCCGCCTCATTATTTGAACAATCAAATGCTAGTTTATAGGAACACACTCTCACCTTGCTTGGAACTTTGTCTTGAGCAGAAAGAGGACTTCGAATCCACACACCAATACTGGCACCATCACTACCTACTGTGCCATTGAAATCCATGGTCCAAATACCATCTTCATCCTCCTCCAAGTGCTGAAATTGTACTGCCTCAGATTTTTCTGTTTGTTGCCCCTTTTCTTCAGCTGTTTGCTCCATGATAGCTTGCTTTTCTCCTTTTTCCTTTTGTAGAATTTCTCTGAAATTTTCAGTGATCTCTGGTATATCTTCCGTTTGAACTAACTGACTATCTAGATCATTAAAACTATCAGCAAATAAAACAAACGACTCCAAATCTGTGTGTACATAATTTACAGGATGATTGATCGACTTCTCTTTGCTAGTTATCATGTATTTCATCTTTTTCTCTCGATATAGCTTTCTCATTTTACCGAAGACTGGAATTGTGGCATAAGAAAAGTCTAACTGTAGAGTACCCTTCAACTTAGCTCCCCAAGATCTCGAAAGTAGCATACCAAAACGTGGAGGAATGTCTGCGACAACCACATCCATCAAGACATTTTTAGCTGGGATTTGGTCTAAGCTAACAACCAAATCTTTGATGAGCCCGATACATCCCACACAACTGGAATCAAATGAATATAAATCATGATATTTCCTTGTTATGTCTAACCCCAGCTTCTCCATGATCGCTTTTGGCATCAAATTGTGCGAAGCACCCGAATCGAACATGGAATTATGCAAGACATATTCATGCAATCTCAAACTGATATAAAAGGGAGGAACATCATTATCAGGGGACTAACCATACAATGCTAGCCCAAAGATCAATTCGTGTTGATCATCTTCAACATTCACCGTGTCAAACATGGGATCAAAATTCAGAAGTTTATAGACTTGACCTTGGTAGCTGCTGTTTTTCATAATTTCAGTCAAAGGAATAGATATTTTTAATTTGGAAATTTCATTTTCCAAACTAAATGTTGAAACCTTTTCGACTTCTTTGACCGGAATCTCTCTCCTATCTTTGATTATAGCTGCCTGATTTGTCTTTTCTGCTGCTGATATCTTGCTAGTTGTAGGATCAATTATCTCCTTTCCTTTCTTCGGTGGTATTGGTGAATCCGTCTTTCGTGCTGTAGCTTCTTTTCTTTTCTAAATTGGATTAATGGGCACATCTCAGTTTCTTAATGAATACTTTTTTTGTTGAGTGGAAAAAGCATTCAAATATCCTCTTTGGTAATCATCTAAATCTGCATCATTATCTAAGATAAAATCTTCGTCTTGCTGGGCGCCTAAACTTTCTCCATACTCTTCTTCTTCGGTGATGTAAATGGGAATATCATCAGGAGTAAAGAAGTGGTTTTGGTCCCCTGCTACATCAGCATCTTCATCTGAATCTTGACTCACAAAATTATGCAAAAGAGGAGTCTTGATTGGTTGCTGGGCTACCGGCTCTTGTATTCTTGGTTCACGTTGCTTGATTCTGTACTGAGGTTGTTGTTGGCCACGGTAATTTGGATTACGAATCTGCGGTTCTAATTTATCAAGGTTCAGTCTTTTGAACATCTCACGAAGCCAAGGTGGTTCTGATGATGTAGATTCTTCCTTTATAGTCACTCTTTTCTCTGCCTTCAAACGTGCTCTCTTGTCGTTCAGATTTGCCTCAACATTGATAGCAATCTTTTGGATATCTTCTAAAATAGGTGGATCTCTATCCCGTAATGAATAAGCCATCTCCGGATCAAATCCATTTGGGAATTTGAGAAGAGCTGGTTTTATAGATGGTCTTAAATCATCCGGAATAGCATTATAAACTTATTGAACCTGATAATGTAGTCTTGGACAGACTCACCGTGATTGCATTCAATATTATTGTACTCGGAATTGATCTAAAGCGGACCCTTTCTAAGTTCCCAACGATCAATAAACTGCCTCTGAAGTTCAGCCAACATAGGTATACTTCTAGCTCCCAGCCTCTGAACCATTTTCTTACCTCTCCTCCAAATTTTTGTACAAACAATCGCATAGTTACATCTTCGTCATCAATCTCATATAAATCATAAAAAGTTGCCATTTTTTCTATGTGCTGCTGAGCGGACACACTTTGAGGAGTGCCATCAAATAAAGGAATCTTACTCTGATAGTCCGCGGGCATATCATGCAATTGTTGAGGTAAAGCAAGAGGTGCAAAGCGAGCAGCCATTGCTCTAGGTGGATTTACTCTAGGTGTTGTTGGCGGAGTAGGTGTAGTTGCTGTATGAGGAGTATGTGGAGGTGTATGTGGAGGGGACGCGATGTGGGATGAAGGAGGGGAATTAGCTGCAGATTCAGAATAAGTAATTATAGGTTGCACAGGAATGGTGGGAATGAAAGGCGGTTCAGTAGGAATTCTAGAGGTAGATGCCGTGACGGTGGATCCAATTTTTGCAGATACGGCTTCTAAGAACTTAGCAAGATTTGCTGCTTGGATGCTGGTCTGAAGGTGCCTCAAGATAAAATTATCAATTAATTTATCATGCCTTTCAAATTCAAGAGTTGCAGCAAAGTTAGGATTTGGAACAATAGAATTGAGAGTGTTTTCGGACTTGGTTTTAAACAATGAGAATTCAAACCTTGCATCGAAAGGAAGTTCTTCAAGGTATTCAAAAATTGTGAGACATGAATGAGATTTAACCAAGGGAGTCGCCGAGCTTTCTTGACGGAGGATTTTTCGAATCAAATTTGGATTTTCATAAATATGATGTGGATTCGGATCTGGATTAGATCTTGTATGTCTTTTTGAAGCCAGTGTGTTTATCAAAAGATCAAAGGAATTAAAATAATTCAGCCAATCGTTTGCTAGACTCAATCATCCAAAGGTCTAGAATGATCAAAAGTACTGGGGTGATCTGCAAATCAAAGTTTCACAAGCTAACCGGAGATCGACTGAAGCAGCATTTATCTACTTCTGCTTATGCATAGCAAGAGCGTTTCGAAAGCTACCTGGCGTAACTTCAGGCTCCGTCTAAGACTTTTGAAAGAAACTCATCAACAAGCAAACCATTTGAGGTTTCTCCCCAATATGGTCGCCACTATGTTAGTGCTCAAATCTGCCTTAGGCTGAAATAAGGCAAGACTCAAGGCCACATCAAATCACGCTCAGCCTTGCAGCTAGCCCTACGAGGACAGGAGAGGGCTCTATCCGGGTCAAACTCGGCAAAAGGTAATTGAAAAGGCTCGATATGACCGAATTGATGACTAATTTTAGGCTAGGTATTAAGTACAAATAGTTTAGGATTGATTTTTTATGATTTTGTTGAAATCAAGGGAAAGGCAATTTTGGGTGCGGGGATGAGGCACAGTTTTTGCAGAGGTCCACTTGGGGAAAGATAGGCAATTATTTTGATGTCTTAAATCAGGTGAGATGGATAGATCAGACCGGTGAGGGGCTAAGGAGAGCAAGGGGTCTCAAGGATTCTCCTTAAGCTCAAGAAAACATAGAATATTAAACAAATTTAAAAGCAGAGCATAGCAATTTCATGGAGTCTACCTTAACACTTCATTTGCTTAATAAGAGAAGATTCAATAGAGATAATTATGCAAATATACAACTTACAAGTACTAAGAGAAACACACCATCAACACATAAAGCCACATGGATCCCAAATAGTGCTGCAAAACCCTGGTCTTTCCTTTGCCAAAAATGCTGATAAGATATGTACAATATAGTCTCAAAGCTATCCCAAGAGTCCAACCTCTCCTATTGAATGAAAATTTACATATATAGACCAAGCTATCCTGATTCCCTAACCTCTAGGGGTTGAGCTCCTCCTTCTAGGAGTAGTTTGAACAAATTCTAAACATGGAGCAAGAATCTAGATGACCAAACAACCTGCCTCTAAAAAGAAGGAAACTGATTCATTACATTAGTTTCTCGCTAATTTGTGAATGAATCATCTAGAAGAAGGTAGATAAGTGCCATGTTACCTTACATACATGAAATTACATCATTTTCGGTGAAAAATTACATCAAAGAGTGAAACTGGTGAAAACTAGCCGAATTTTTTAGCTGAAGGTGAAAAACTGGGACAAAAACTGTATGCGTAGCGCCCCTGATCCCTATGCATAGCGCACTTTTGAGCCTGTTGTTGGGGCACTTACCGACTTCCAAATTGAGCTCATGATAGCTCGTTGGAAATCCCCGGATGTCTACTTTCCAACCCAAGTGGAATCTTCCAATTTGGAGCTCATTTGCACCCTCAAAGCTGAATTCTTCCAGAGGTACTTCCTGCAGTTGGAAAAGGTGGCAGCAAGGTGGTTTTCGTGATGTTTTTGGACATTTAGACCATCCAGATCTCAATGAAATGCTTCGGAAATGGCTGATCATGTGTATTTATTCATGAAAAATGCAAAACTACAAGCCATTTGTCAATTGGACCTCCCGATCTTCACGGTAGCGCGTTGCGCGCTACGCGTAGAACCCAAAAACCTGTTTCTCAAGCCAAAAATTTGAAAACGACAAAATTTTCCCCAAATTTGCCCAAATTTGGAGTGAAGACCCTCCATCATGTATCATGCTCAACTAGTGAAGCCTCGACCAAAACTCAAAGCGGATCAGGCCTTTTGCGTTGTTTTTGTGCTTTGCTCAAATGCCTTTTGAGGACCTTCATTCTCCCTTTGCAAACATGCATGCGAGCCCAATAGTGAGTCTTCATGTGGCGAAGCATGTCCTTGTCCCTATTTTCCTTCACCAACAACTTCTCCAAATGAGTGTTGACCTGGATGAGCATTGATTCCCTATCAATAGGTGTCAAATCACCGGGTGTCCTTCGGGCCAATTCCCAGTCTTCGCGGATCTTCCGCAGCTCATAAAGTTCATGCTCATCTTCCAACTGTTTGTTGTGCTACTCTAAGTAGTTGATCACCCATTTATCCATCTGCAATTTCTTTTGTAGCGACTCATTCTCGGCCCTTTTCTCTCTGATGATCTCTTTGAGCTCTGAATTGGGCGAACTAGCATCAACATCAATGATACCGGTGTCCTGAACTCCTGAAGGACCCTCATCAACCATGGGTCTCTTGCCCCTGTCCTGACTCTGTACCTGTGCTGTAGATGGAAGCGAGACCCCTTCCACATGATCTGGAGATAATACTCGCTGTGCTGATGAAGTCAACGAGACCCCTTCCACCCCGGGTGGAGATAGTACTCATCGTCCAGCTGCAAATAAGGTCCTGTGGCCTTTCTGATATGTCACATATACTGGAGCATCAACATGCTCAGTCTCAGGAATGTCAAACTGCTATGAAGGCCCTCCCTCATCATGAACTATCTTTGGTGGTGGCTCGGGAGCTGTGAAAAGGTCACGAGAAATAAAATTCTCCCATGTAATGCCCTGCTGTGCCAGCTGATGAATCACCACGATCTTGATCAATGCATAATGGTATATGCTCCTGTGCTTATGTGTTGGGGTCTTCTTTTGCACTAAAGGCACCATCATCTCTATGCTGCGAAACATAAAATATGGGATGTTCATCAAACACACCCTTGTAAAATGCATCAATAAACGGACATAGTATGCATAAAGATGTGAGAATCTGCCCTCACAACTGAAATACCGGATGATAAGTTTCATCAAAGGTGCAAACCGATCATTCAGGTAGTGGAAAGGAAAAACTCTACTCAAGTGCCTCATATACCCTGGTTTAATATATGGCTCATAATATGATTTCTCTAGCTGCTGACGCTTATTCCATTGCTCCCCGATATTCAGAATTCCCCCGGCCTCTGCAATGATCTCTGGTAACAAAATGAAATTAACTCCAGCAAGGTTTACATGGCCATCATGTAAATGGAGAACAAACAAGCGAGCTAATTCACGATGATGCTAAAACTGTGAAATTAGCTCACAAAAATGATAGCATGACTGATGGCGAAAGCAATCCATGGCAAGTGGGCAAGCCTGCAATTGTACCATAGAAGTGGGCTCTTCTCTAAGATGTTTACCACCTTTGCCACCTTTGCAAGGTCTTCGTGGCACATTTCCCTCTGTGGTGGAATCACTCTCATTTTCTTGCTCATAAGATGACTCTGTATCTGACATGGTTTTGAGAACAAAATAGCTGCAATAGGAGGACTGCAATGTGTATGTTGTAGGTGTAATGAAATCCCAATTTCAATGTATCCTCAAAAAACCAGCTGAAGCGTCATAAAAATTCTGCATAATGGATATTTTGTTTTGTATATTTGTGTTGGCATTATGTTTCTGGTATGGTTATATGTTACAGATGTTGTACTTGATGGCAACACCCATGGCATGGCTCTCAATATGATGAGAATTAAGAAGTACGCAGGAGAAAAAGTTCACGGAATTTTATGCAGAGAAAAGTTTATTTCATGTGG
>APFE031394545.1:38322-75572 GCA_000404065.3 Pinus taeda
AACAGGCATATGGCTTGTGGAGTGTTCTCCTTCCTTAAGGAGTGAATGCATGGTGTTGCCCTACCTTAAGGGTTTGATCAATAAAGAAGCATTTCTATCTATTTCTATCTTGTTATTCTTGGGTTATTTCTATTATCATAATATTTCCAGTTTAGATCTACAACAAGTGGTATCAGAGCTACAACAACCACTATGTCTGTAAATTCTTACAACATATATTGAATTTTTGAGGGTAAATTTGATGCCTCTGTGTGCAACAGTGCCATTTTTTCTCTTCTTACAACTACATAAGTCACCTTGTTATCCTCAATTTGTTTCAGAAAATATTTTCCACTGACAAACAATGATCTTGGCTCACTTGTCCCGGTTTTTCCTTCCTCCTTGATGGGCACAATTGTGTGCATGATTACATCCTTAACAAACTTATAACAGTTCGTCAATCCATCATGTACCACCTTTCTGTCGTACTGCCATGGCCTGCCTAGCAGTATGTGACATACATCCATCAACATGATGTCACAAATGACCTTATCCTTATATCTACCTATTTGAAACTCCACCTCACATTGTTCATCCACCAACAATTGATGGCCTTTTTGCAGCCATGAAACTTTATAAGTGGTAGGATGTTTCATTCACTTAAATTCCAACTTTTCCAGCATCTATGTTGCCACTAAGTTATCTGTACTACCATTGTGAATAATTAGTTTGCAGCACTTACCGTCTGACTTACAAACTATTCGAAACAAAGCCTTTCGCTACATTTATTTGGTGGCTTCCTTGGCTGGTTTTAACGACTCCTTGTTCAACACCAGGGCTTCCCCTCTCTCTGGAGCATTCTCTACTTCTTGGGGAGGTGCCTCTACTTCCTCCGGTTGTGCAACATATGCACCCCTCTGTCCAACTTGGTCTGCCTCAGGACACTCAAATGATCTGTGCCCCCACTTATGACACTTGTAACATTGATAACCAACTCCTCTACCTCCTCTCACATTATCACCTTTGTCTATTGATCTGGAAGCTCTGGAACTGCCGCCTTCCTCATTACTACTAGTAATCAGATCTATGCCATATGACTGGCCTCTTCCTCTGCCGGTTCCTCGTCCTCTCCTAGCATTCTACCTTCTAGTAATTTTCTCTTCAACTTTCATAGCACTATGATATGCTTCTTCAATGTTCTTTTGAGACAGAATACTAATTTCATCTAAAATTTCTAGCCTTAAACCATTTACGTACCTGCCTATCTTTTTTATGGTATCCTCAGTATAACCGACCTTTAGGTTCACTCGATAAAACTCTTTAGTGTACTCCCTTACTGTCATTCCTTTCTGTTTTAGATTTTGTACTTTCCTATGTAGCACAATCTGATAATCTTTCAGCAGAAATCTGCCCTTCAACTTGGCCACAATCCTTGACCAGGTTTTGATCGGCAACTTGTTCAATCTCCTTCTCTTTGTTTGGACACTGTCCCACCACAGGGCTGCGTGTCCCTTCAACTTCATCACAACAAACTTAACTTTGCGGTCTTCATTGACCTCCTCACACTCGAAATACTTATCTAGCTCGTTGATCCAATCTAATAGAACCTCTATGGACAGGCTGCCATCACAATTTGGGAGTTCTAGTTTGGGTTTACTGCTTGCCACTAAGACCAATCTCAACAATCTCATTTTTGGGCCCTCTCCATCTAATCCATCTATTGTCGCTTTAGCTTCCTCTTCACTATCATCACCTACTTTTGGATCTCTTCCTTTCCCTACCTCAACTGCCTCCAAACGGGCAGTAAGAATCCTGATCTCCTCTCTTAGTCCTTGCTCTGCTACCCTTCGAATACCTTTTCCATGACCTAGCCTTCCTACCTCCATTTCTTTGACTGGCCTTAAAAAAAATTATGCTATGATACCACTATGATGGGACGCAGCCCACAATCTAATGTATAACTTGACACAAGTTTGTTTGGTGCTATTGATGAATTCGGATTTGGTGGATGATTTGGCTTTTGATTAATGTTATGATCAATGGATATTTATGCTGGTGGTTGTAATCATTTAATAAGGATCTTAAATATGAAACTGGCCTGTTCTCCTGCCTCGGTCCTCGTTTCCCGCTTGGTCATTACGCAAAATTCTTTGGCATTTTGGTCATTTTCGACATTTCATCATGCTGTGAGAGCTCTGTGAGGGTTTCATTGGAGATGCTCTATATTGGTTTTGTCTGCGAATGAATGTGGTTCCATGGACATGTCTATGATGTTGGCAACTGTATTCCTTGCTGTATGGTTCTTTTTTATGCTCTGGAAGGTTGTTATGTTCATTTTGCTTGGCACAACTGGTTAATTATTTTGTTTGAACATAGAATCGATTGCTCGTTTGGTTTGTCAGTGCTCCAACTATTCTTTCCTACTGTGGGTTCTTTGCAATGGCTCTACTGCTAAAAAATTTATGTTGTGTTTCTCGTGTGCTCAGTTTACAGGCACAATGGCTCGCTTGGCTTGTCTTTCAGGTAATTTTTCTTTCCTTGATTTATTCTTGCATTCTCTTGGTTTAAAAGCTAACAATGTCTACTCCTCTTTTTTGAGGTCATTCTTGTGTTCTATGGCTCTGTAGCACGTGATTTCTTTGTCAAACACACTCTCGGGTAGATTTCTTTCTCCCCTTGCTGGTAATGTAACTCTACTCGTTTCACTGGTAGTTGTGTTGTGATTGACCTCAACTTATTCTAGTTGCACAGGTCAAGAGTTTGACGTCGAGCATGGATGGCTTCGACGCTTTGGTTTGCAAACCCTTTGGTCCCTTTCGGGTAGGCTCTGTCAGCACAGTTTTGTTGAACTGTAGCTAGGGTTTGTAATTTTCTAGGGCCACGGCTTGGAAACTATTTGTTGTCTTTTGTTTGAGTCGTTACACGACCTGGGCACACTTCTGTTTACAATTCCAATTTGTAATTCGTTCTAGTTGAAATTTCTAGTTAGGCTCGAGGGTTTCACGATGTCAAACCCTTGGCTGGGGTCTGCCCTGTCTCACGGTCACTGTTTATTCTATTTTCTTTAACAATGTAATGCGGGACTCTTATACAATAACAATTATATATTTCCTTTGTTTCTGTTTCATTTAGAAAGGAAAGAAATGGCATACAACAGTTCATAAATGAATTATCTATGTTTGGTTTGTTCAACCGATACTCATATTCTATTTTCTTCATTCAATTGTCTCAGTATGTGGACATTCTCTTGGCCGTGAGCTTGTTTACATGCTTGTCCATTTTAGTCTTGGAAACTTGCATGCGATTTATAGTACTCTGTTTCTTAAGAGAGGAAAAACATAAAAATACACGCTTGCACTTGGTTTGTCATTTCTAAATTGTTTAAACAATAGATAAAATATAGTTGCACAGTAAGTAGACGATAGTACAGATGGATGAATGTTAAATATGTGCTCTTTCTCTTTTTATTGCTTATATCCGAAAATGCTCAACCTTGTCACTGATTTTCATTGTTACATTTATATGCTTTGTTTATAGTTAATGGAACTGTGTAGTTACTTTCAGTTGTAGACCTTATAGTTACATAACTATTAAGTATTCGGTTTTGCTTATATGGCAAGATTTCACATTAGACACATTTGTCTTTTTTCTTTTAAAATGACAAGACAATTATTAATCTACTGTGTATTAAAGACAAACAAATAAATGACCCTAACCGACCAACCTACCCTTGACTAATACTGAGATTAAAATAAAAACAAAGTCCTACCTCCTACTTTGACAAACTAAACTTGTAAAACAAACAATATGTTAATTAAACTCTCCACCCTGGCAGAGACCAACACCTGGTCATGGTGCCTTAGCTAGATGCTCCTGCATCATCACACTTCTCACCACTAATTTTGATTTGTTTTTAAATGATATGATTTTATTTTTTATTTGAGAATATTGATAAAAATAATTTATATTATTTGTATTTTCATAATATAATTATTTTAAAATATTTTAAAATTTATTAAAATTTTCATACAATATTCTAGAGAAAAAATTATTCACCTCCCATCCTTTACATCTTACAAGTATTTTCCATCCTTTGTATACTAGGAGTCCCACACACCCATTTTCACACATGTTCTCTCTATAAAACATTTAATGTTTTTTTGTGTAACCTTGTAAAAATATACAAGAAAGAAAGTGTAGATACTTTATATTATTAGAATGTATATATATATATATATATATATATGTATGTAAATATATATATCATATATTATAATATATGATGAAATAATGATAACTATAATAAAATAAATATATTAAATAATAAATATTATAATAAAATAAATATTTATTTAAATAAATAAATAAAATTATATTATAATTAAATTAATTATTTGTGAAAGCCAATTACAGAAGAAGACATCAAATCTTTCTCAATAACTATTAATAAACTCTATAATTTCACGCTCTCTCTTCTCAAAAATAAATCTCATTGTCTTGATGATGGACTCACTAAGATAGTTTGAAATGTTGATTTTAAAACTGCTCACAAGTTTTTCCACAAAATTAAAATTTTCTTTCATTTTTTTTAGTAAATTCCTGATATTAGAACCTTCCATTTTAAATTTGAGATATCTTAAGGAGTTTATGATTGTTTACTTTTATTCTTATTAAAGAGGTATTAACTATTCATTTTCATATCAATATAACTTGATATTCATTTTTCTACATTAATTTCTCTTTAGAAAGAATAAAGGAATTTGTAATTTGAAACCTTTTCAACTAATGTGAAAAATTGATAGTGCATCACCATATTTGGAATTTGGAGTTAAATTAATGAGATAGAAAAGATAAAAAAAATATATATTTAAAAGACGATAATGACATGAAGGGAACTAGTCAAAAATACATTTCGACAAAAAATATGAATATATCATTATAATATTAAACCTACTAACTTCAAAATAAGTTGGTTCATTAATAATATTTCCTAAATATCATGTAAATTAAGATTTTATTATATGATTTATATCTCTTCTTGTATCATTAATATTTATGTTTTAAAATTATATCTATTTTTTTTCCTTAGGAAAATCAATTTGAAATATTAATTTATTAAAGCATAAAGTTATTACAAGTGAAGATTTGTTCAAATGGCTTATGTTGTAGTATATTGCACTCAAGAACTCGTAGGGACCTTTTTCAAGCGATGACCTAACCTTATTCCATACACCATTAGAGCCACATATAATCACTTTTCATTGACTACTCAATTTCCCTTATAATTTTGGATGACCACCTAGGATGAATTCTTCGAGAACTAACCGGGTTATGAAATCGATATTTCCACTTCATTATTATGAATTTTGATATCCACGACATCCAATATGAATTTCCTCTTTTATTTCTAGAGATATCCTACCTACCACCTTCTCTACTCAACCACCTATATTATTTGTTCATTTTCAGTGTTATTTTTGGATTTTGCATGGGTATTTTTTTCATGTGAGGGTTGTTACATTAGTTTTTACTGATATTTAGGTTCAATTACTTTTATTTAGCTTTACCATTGGATATTTAATTTAATTTTGTACGTCTTGTATTTTGTTTTTCACTTACTAGCTATTACATGAATGCTAACTAGTAAACTAAGTGCATGCATAGTGGAACACCATCCTAGTTTGAGTTTATTTTTTCTCCAAGAGAGGCTATTTATTGTATTATTTTATCGTATTATATCTTTATGATTTGTTTCAATTTTCTCTTTGATTAGTGAATTTTCTGAACAATTTTTTTGTCTTTTCTTTCTTGTTTTGTGGTAGCTAAGCTAGTATTCTCACACTTAGACCCTATACTTGTGATTAAAATCCAACATGGTATTAGAGAATAAGTGATTTTGTGATGAATAATGATATCTAATTTTATTTTTGACAATATTATAGAAACCCAAAGAGAATGGACCAAGTTACTATGGTCTTCACTCCTTTCAATTAATTTGGCTAGAAAGCTAAATATCCAACTATTGTTGTATACCCATGTACTTTATAGGATTATAGTGGGGACATAAATTGAGCCTAAATTAGCCATAGGGGATTACAAATACTACAAAAAAATGGATGAACCCTATGGGATTTTCTATCACTCTTGGTTTCGTATTTTAAGTAGAGATTTTTAAATATCCTCATGTTTTTAAGACCAAATTAGAAAGATGAATTGAAAGGGAATCAACTAGAGAATGAGCAAATTTCTCTAGATTTAAACCATTTTGAGACCCCACATTAGTTATTTCCAATATTTCAGGCTTTGCTTGCACAATTAAAATCTGTTGGAATAGATAGGATGCGGGAACAATTTATTCCTTCTATATTTTTGAAACTAGATCCTCAATATTCTATCTTTGTCTCTTTTTCGTGATACTGCTATACTCTCGATGAGTAAAAATGGGAAGATTCCATATCTTTATGGTTTCATTGAGTTTTTAATACAAGAGAATATTATGTTTATACAAATTGCTTTTCTTAATCCTTCCAAATCTATATTCTTTCAACAACGGATGATAACAATAAAGATAATAAGAAAGCAACGGATATTGATTATGTAGATATAGAAATAGTTGAAATAATTATGGATATTATGATCCTCAAGTGAGGAATATTTAAGGAGAGAAAAAAGTGAAGTTATTGGAGTAAGGGATTTCATTTAAAGAGTTATTATATGTTGAAGACAATTGGTCTTATGGGAAAATTACTTCAAATAATAATGTACATGATCCCATACAATGTCAATAAGAACTCTAAATATAAGCCACCAAAGGAGCAAGATATGGGTCATGGGTTCACTATTATTTATTTAACATCTAATAAATAGATTTTGTACATATGTTTCTTTAATCATATTAATGTATCAAAGCATTACTCTTCGATAACTTGCACTATTCCTACTACAACAACTTTTACAAAAAATCTTCTCAACAGAGATATTCAAGACGATTTTGCATACTCTTCAACTTATATTTCTAGAAGATTTTAGGACCTTTTTTAGAACTGCGTAAAATGCCCAATTTATATATGTTTTATAAGCTATGGAGGGCAAAGCATACTTTACATGAAGCTAGTAATCTAGTGCAAGAATAAACCAAGTCACAAAGAAGTAGTTTTCAATTTTTTGGTACTTCATGAGCTACCAGTACTATTTCTAACAAGTATAAGGCTCAACGAGTAGAAAAATGATAAACCCATATGATGATATAAGATAGATTCATGATAATAATCAACAACACTATCCCTTTTTATAGTAACTACAATGTACATAGTATGCATTGTATCTTTTGGGGGTTGTTCTTCCCATTTTATTTCACTCTTTACCTATTTTGTGTCATATTTTGAGTTCTGAAAGATATTCCATGTTTACTAAACATTGTTGAAATTATGGAAGTCAATAATTGATCACATAATTATTTTATATGAGTAACTAACATGGTTTAAAATTGTCGAGACTCATTAATGAGAATACTCTTTGGTTGTGCTTTAGGGTGGGTATTGATGTACATTGCACATTAGAGTTCATTAGGACCTCATCAAGACGTCACTTAGGCCATTATATATCCTCATTACATACACCATTAGCACCACATATGAACACTTTTCTTCAATACTATTGATGAGCCTTGGTATTGTACCAACAATGTTGCAACTCCGAGAAGCTCCTCAACTCTATTTATCAACCCGAGGTTCATGCAAAACTCAACGTGTCAATGCTATATACATAGTATGTGGAATTACAATCATTCCATGTTCAACTAGGTAATTTTATCATTAGGGCTCCAATAAAATTCTTCTAATGAATTAGGGGGAAATTAACTACTAAAAGTGAAATTCAAAAGTTAGCTCTAATGGAGAAAAAGTAAATTCTTTTCAAATCTAACTTGTAGATTCTACCAATGTGTAAATTCCACTAAATCAATTCATGAAAGAAAATAAGAGCTATGCTACCTAAAAAAGGGAAGCTACACTAATTGAAATCAATCATTTAGCTATCAAATTCACTTGTAAACAAGAAATTATTCTATCTACTAATATCTCAAGATTTAATTCATCATCTATCTAATTCACACTTTCATATAAAGTATTGTTCTACTTGTGCCAAATCTATGATAAAGAAGCTAATGCTATTCTCTCTTGTAGTGAAGGAAAACTAACGGTTGGAATGGCGTAGGTGCTGGCTTTCATAATGGAGTCCAAGCTGGGGGTCAACTGTTATGAAACCAACTCATAAAAAGATAGAAAATATAGATCAACACCTTAATACTCAGCCTCTTTGAGGGGGAACATCCTTTACGTTACAGAAATGAACAATTCTTGGATGATATGAATGACAAGACTTCCTTTCTATATATAGGAGTCTAAGGGATCATAATATAATCAAAGCCGACATAACAATAATAATGTAAGGGCAAAATAATAACAATATTGGGCTTCTATGGGGCACAATAAAAAAAATATGGGGACTATATGGGCACAAAAATATAATAAATGGGTTCCTCTAATAACCATAAGGGGTTACACTGGTAGTTTAGGGACCTAACATGGCCCACTCCTTTAAAAAGTGTTGTCCTCAATGCTTGAGTAGTTTTAAATGCTTCTGTATAAAATTCTTGTCCTCCCATGTGGAATCTTCAGCGGGTAAGTTCTTCCACTTGATGATATACTTTGTAGTTGATAGGTTTTGTAGTTGTTAGGTTCTTCTTTCTGTGACTACTCTAGGTTCCAATATGATTTTTCCTTCCTCATCAAGTTTTGGCAACATTGTTTGAACTAATATCTGCTCATTATGTAAGGTCACCATTTATTAAGTGCATGTTGTCTTGCCAACATTTCCTTCTCGTAAATAGCTTTGTGTAAATAATTTCTTTTGATTTGACAACTTTTGAAAGCAATGGGTCTTTCTTCTTTTGTTAAAACATCAACAATTCCATTTCCAATAAAGGTTTTTGTGAAGTCTCATGTAGCTAAGACTGATGCTAGGCACATTGCCTCTTTAAGATGTTCAAAGGCCTTCATTGCTATTAGAGTCCATGAAAATGCATCTTTCTTCAATAATGTTGTTTTCATAATGTCCTTAGTCTTCATTCTTATTTAGGGATATCCTGAATGAAGATCCAACTTGGTGAAGTGAATTGCTCCAGGTAATTCATCCAATAATTCATCAATATCAGGAATGAGAAATTTATCTTTAATAGTAAGTTTTTGAGCTCGCTATAATCTAGACACATGCACCATCACCCATACTTCTTATTTACCAATACCACTGGAGCAGAGAAAGAAATTTGACTAGGTTGAATTATACATACCTCTAGCATTTCTGTAACCATACGTTCACTTTCACTCTTTTGGGCATAGGGATATATGTAAGGCCTAATGTTTGGAGGAACACTTCTTGGAACCAAACGAATATAATTATCATGATCATGAATAGGTGGTAGGCCTTTGGGAGTCTCAAATACCTTGGAGATATTTTCCAAAACATTTTGGAGATCTGGAGAAACAGATTATTTCAATGTGAGAACCTTTAGTGAACATAATTGTGCAATTACACTCCGTTGTTCTTTCTTTACAATATTTGTCATGATGTTTGAGTTGATTATCTTTCCTAGTTTCCTTTCAACACCCCTTAATTGAAATTCCTTTCCTTTCAAAGAAAGTTTCATGAAAAGCTCTTGAAAATTAAAATTTATTGTACCCAAAGATTGTAGCCATTGGACTCCTAGTACAACATGAGCACCACCCCTTGGAATGGAAATCATTGGCCTATTCAATACATATTCTCCCATGGATAACATCATATTATGGAACTTTCCAAAGCAATATATGGTTCCTCCACTTGCAACCATCACTTGACACTTTGATGTTGGGTATGCCTATCTTACAACGAATAAAATTATGGGTACTACCCGAATCAATCAACACTATTACCTTTTTCTTCTTGACATGTCATTCTATCTTGATAGTTTGAGGAGTGGTAATTCTAGATAATGCATTAGAAGATATGGTTAGATTAGTTTCTTCTTTCTTGATGTGATCTTTCACTTCTTGAACCTTTACTTCCTCCTCGTCACAATCTATGTAAAATAATTTCTTCTGAACGCACTTATGACCCTTAGTGTATTTGCTATTAAAACTATAACAAAGCCCTTTTTCTAATTTTTCTTCCCATTGTTGTGGTGTATACCTATTAGGTTGTGGAGGGCTAGGAGAAAAAACACTTCCATATTTATAGTTGTGAGTGGTGGTATTCCTTGTCTCCATAATTCCGCTTTCACTTTTTCTTGTTTTTAGTTGTGCGGTCTTGAAATGGCTGTAACTCTATAATTTCAGATCTTTAAGTTCTAAAATTTCAGAGTATGATAGCCCTCTGAGTCCTCTTTCTAACCCCACCAGTCTCATCACAATTCGGTTTCTGAAGAAAGAGTTATGCTCAATATCTCGCGATAACCTAATTATTGACTAGTTCAGTAGAATGAAATTGTATGAAGTACCATAGGTCAACGTTTGGACCTTAAGACATGAAACTAATACACAGAAAACTACAAGCCATCCTCTTTCTGTAACGTCCTATGAAATTTTAATCTGATGATCATAAATAAATTTATGATGATTTTCCAGAGGTCACCTATTTGTGAAATAATTCAAGGGCTTGCAGAAACCCTAACTAGCTTGGACTATATCTCTGAACATATAGCGAAAGAAGAGATGAAATTAAGGCCCAAGATTCACCAAGTATTCAAATCAAGTGGGTTTTAATTTCTGAGTCTGAAACTTTGTAGAAAAATAACTATAGCGAAAGTGCCACGATGGCTTGTTTGAGATGGAATTCTGGAGCTTGTAAAAACCCTAATTTCCTCAGATCAGATATCTGAAACTATAGTGATACAAGATCTGAAATTTGGACCCAAGCTTTAGCATGATCTCATCTCAAATGGGTTTTGGTTTTAACTTCTGAAAGATTGGAGAAAAAAAGTTATAGAAAACATTCCACGATGACCTGTTTGGAGCAACAAAACCCTGGAATCCGATGCTCTAATACCAAAAGTTATGAAACCAACTCACGAAAAGATATAAAAGATAGATCAATGCCTTATAAATAAGCCTCTTCGATTGGGCAACCTCCTTTACATTACACAAATGAATATTTCTTGGATGATACAAATGACAAGACCTCCCATCTATATATAGGAGTCTAAGGGGTCATAATATAATTAGAGTTGACATAACCATAATAATGTAAGGGCACAATAATAGAAATAGTGGGCTTCTATGGGGCACAATAATAAAAATATGGGGAATACATGGGCACAACAATATAATAAGGGGATTGCACTAAAAACAATAAGGGGTTACACTAGTGGGACCTAACATTAACCTACTCCTAAACTATGTCAAGCTTACATTACAAGTGAAAACAAGGGAAAAACTTGTTGCTACAGGCATGCTCTAGGAAGCTACTATAGGATCCCTATATTGCTACAAGAAGGCTTGTAATTCTACAATAATGCTACTAAAATGGTTTGGAAGGTAAGAATGATGCGATAAAGGGTTGGTAAGGTGGATGGGGGTTGTGGTAGATGGATGAAAGCTGACCAAAACCCCTAGCCAAGCTCAACACTTCAGGAAGGCCAATTTTGGATTAAGAAGTCTACTCATGACAACCTAACAAATAGAGCTCAAGAACAATATTTGAGATTCATCTAAAGAGGGTGGAGAAGTCTTGGATGGAGATGGTGAAAAGGCCCATTGATTACATATCCAACAGTCCTACAACATCACATGCCCATGCTCTCTTATCATTCACAAAATATGATAACCATTGGTGGAAAACATGAGTTGAATTTAGAAACTATCTAACTTATGCCAAAAACTATGATCTATTCAATGCATCAACTTCTAAGCTACAACAAATATCTAAAAAACAAGATAACTATTTTTCCAAGAAACCATAAATAATAAATCATCAACATAGTGTTTTTTATTGTGATTGTAGATTCCTCTTGTCATGCTCCCATGTGAGAGATGAGATAGTGGAAACAATCACAAGGTTTTTGAGGAATTATATTCTAATAAAAGGTAGCAAACTAACAAACATTCTAAGCTAAAAAGGAATACCAAGACATTGGAAGGACCTAGGCTATTAGGTTTGGGCCCAAACCCAAGAGTCTCAGCAATCTAAAACTAACTTAGTGATGGATCAATAAGAAAATTCTCATTATCATTGTAGAAATTTGAAATACATCACGTAGGAAGTAAAAAATATCAGTAACAATTGCTTCAGCTCAATACCTTCTTATATGAAAAACAAATTTTGAATCCTAATGAGCTCTTTGTCATGTTTATTTATACAAAAGGGTAGCCACCAACATCTCCCTAGAAAATAGAGATATTTGTCCCCCAAAACTCGAGAAAGGTGGAGCTAGATCTTCCTTGAACTGCACTGGCTTGGCTACTAATCACCTCATCTTGGTTGGCTGCCAATGAATTCGAGTTCGTGAGAGATAAAGTGGTGATCTTGGATTATTGAAGGAGTTAAGGAGGTGGACAACCTCCTAGAACCTCTCCTTGTTGTCTACTTCAAGCACTGACATTGAAATTATCTAAACATGGCATAGATTGATGGTGTGCTAGGGTCTTGTTTTGGAGTAACACCCAGTTCTCTATGAGAAAGAGGGAATAAGAATTGGATGGCTGTCTATAGTATAATGCCTCCATGGAAAGGCTTTCCATTGTGGCGAGTTGGCTTTCTTTCTCATGTAGATTCTCCCTCAACGATCTATTTTCTACCTATAGCTCTTCCCTGATTATGGACCCTTGCTCTCTTAGCTCACTTAATTCTTTTCTCATTTCTGGAACCTTCTCTTCCATGAGGCCCACACGTTCCACCTTTTTATACTCATCAATTTGCATCCATCTATTGGTTCTTCCTCTTTCTTTTTCTAGTTCAACTAAAAGTGGAACTGTAAATGTTTAGCAAATAACTCTCACTCCTTCAATGAATTTAGGGAATAAATCTCACTCGTATAGTTATTGTGTTACCTTCTACCCCTTCTATTTATCATTATGATCCACCTGTAGCACCTTTTTTTCTTCCTATAACATGCTCTATTTTCCCTGTAGCATGCTCTATTCTTCTTGTAGCTTCCCCTTTCCTTTTTGTTGGAGGGTGGTAGGTGTCTTGGGTTGTTTGAAGGAGGTTGATCTAGTGATGGGTCTCCCTACATATGCTATAGGATTCTTTGATATGTTTCTTGGAGAGGTGACCTCTTCAAAATTTATTTCAATGGGTTGCACCTTATCTTTCTTACTTGGGGACTCTTCAATTGTGATAGGGGACTTTGTGGGAGTTTGAGGGCTTCCTTGCCTAATCCTGGTGCTTTACTTGGTGTTAAAATAGAGGGGACTTTACCTTTTCCTTTTATTTTTGGGTTTGACTCGGCTGCTCAAGGTACCTAAGGTTATAACTACCTCTTTTTCATAGGGCCTTGGAGACTAACTTGTTTTCTCTAGGGATACCGCTAGTTCTCTAGTTTCTGAGTGATTTTCTTTTCCTGTTGCTCCCCTACTTCGTCCTCATATTACTCTTGTTATTAGTGTAACCCATTATTGTTATTAGTGAAACCCCCTCATTGTATTATTGTGCCCATAGGTTCCCCATGTCGTTATTATTATGCCCCATAGAAGCCCACTATTGTCATTGTTGTGCCGCAACAATATTACTATTATGTAGGCTCTGATTGTATTGGGACTGTTTAGACTCCTATATATAAAAATGAGCTCTTATCATTTGTATCATTTAAGAATTGTTCATTTGTGTAATGTAAAGGAGGTTTCCCCCTCGAAAAGACTAACTTTTAAGTTATTGATCTATCTTTTCTATCTTTTTGTGAGCTGGTTTCATAACATTTGGTATGTGAGCTTTGGATCTAGGGTTTCTTTGCTCCAAATATGTCACCATTGAACTTTCAATATAAATTTTTCTCTATGAAGTTTCAAAGGCTACAACAAAAATCCATTTGAGACGAAATCATTCTAAACCTCAGGTCCAAATTTCCAATCCTCATTCACTATATTTTTGGAGAAATGATCTAAGGAAGTTATGGTTTTTGCAAGCTCCAGAATTCCATCGCAAACTGGTCATCATGGAATTGTCTCTATAATTTATTTTATATGATTGTTCAAACTCTTAAAGTAAAACCCATTTAAGCCAAAATATTGATGAAGCTCGAGCCAAAATTTTAGATCTTGTTTCGCTATATTTGCGGCGATATGGTCCAATACATTTAGGGTTTTTGTAGGCTCCCGAATTAAATCCCAAACAAGTGACATGGGGAAAATTATCATAACTTTTTCTCTAAGCATCATATTGAAATTTCATAAAAAAATAAAGAAATAGGATAGCTAACATTTTTCTATGTATTGGTTTCAGTTGCTAAGGTCGAAACATTGACACGTGGCACTTAATACAATTTCGCTCTACTAAACAAGTCTATAATTAGGCCATCATGGGAGATTTAACATAACTCCCTTGGAGAATCCAATTTTGATTAGACATGCAAGTTTGGAAAGAGGACTCAGAGGGATACTGCATGACACATATTTATATTTTGGAGATCTAAAATTACAAAGATACAATAGATTAAATTTCGAGTTCCTACAAAGTGAAAAAGGGTGTGCATTTTTTTTAATGTTTTGGATAAGTTTGGTTGATAAATTACTTTGAAGGAATTCAAAGGGCGTGGAAGATAAGATGGATGGTATAGATGAAATGGTGGTAAAGGAAAGTAAAGGAAACTCATGATGAGAACAAAAGAAATGTTAATCATGATTTCATAGACTCTAAAATTGGATTGAAGATGCACCATGTTCCAAAGATCGATATGAGGAAGTTTTAAGGCAAGGATCCCATAACAATGATACTACAAATGGACCAATATTTCAATCTCCATAATGTGCAAAACACACAAAAGGTATGCATTGCAACTGTATATTTGGAACCAAATCAGTTTATATGGTATCGATGGCTTTTCTCTCATAAGAATTTTTTCACTTGGGCAATTTTGACAGAACAAATGATAGTACACTGTGAGGATACAAAAAGAAAGACCTTTTCTAGCCCATTGATAAGTCTCATACAAAAGGGTTCAATGAGGGAGCACATTGAAGACTTCCCAAGATTGAATATAAGAGTAAACAATACTCCAAAGGGGCATAGGATTTATATGTTCATAGGGACTTTAAACAATAACATCCAACATGAGGTTTTCCTTTGGGAACCTGATTCATTCGAGAAGGCATTCAGGTTGGCAAGAAAAAGGTAAATCAAAATTATGACAAGAAGGAAGCCTAAAACTCACAATTATAACTATGGAACCGTTGTTTCTCCTAGCCTTTCACCACCTACGAGGTTTTCACCACAAAATTTGGTAGAAGAAAGAGCAAAAGGGATTTGTTACAATTATGGTAGAAAATACATTGAAGGTCATAAGTGTGCTGAAAAGAAATTAATTTACATAGATTGGGAAGAGGAGCAAGAAAAGGAACAAGAAATGTTAAAAGAAGAAGATATACACCAGGAATAAATCCCAAAGAAGTAAGAAATGAATTTGACTATATCTTGTAATGCGTTGAGAGGAATTACCATTCAAAATATCAAGATAGAAGGGCATATCAAGAAGAAAAAACGTAATAGTGTTTATTGATTCGGGTAGCACCCATAGTTTTATTCATTGTAAGATAGACAAGGAATTGAATTTCTTCCTATATGCACCACCAAAGTACCGAGTAATGGTTGCAAATGGAGGAACCATATATTTCTCTAGAAATTTCAATAATATCAAGATATCCATGGGATAATATGTCTTGAATAGTCCAAATATTTCCACTCCAATGGGTGGTGCAGATGTTGTACTAGGAGTACAATGGCTACAATCTTTGGGTAAATAAGATTCTAATTTTTAAGAAATTTTTTTGACAGTTTTTTGGGAAGGAAAGGAATTTGAGTTAAGGGGTGTCAAATGAAAAATGGGAAATATAATAAGCTCTAGCACCATGAAAAATATTCTACAGAAAGAACAATGGGGCGTAATTGCACAATTATGTTCACTAGAGGTTCCCACATCACAATCGTCTATTTCTATAGATATCCAAAACATTTTGGACAATCATTCCAAGGTATTTGAGACTCCCAAAGGCCTACCACCTATTTGTGATCATGATCATGCTATTCATTTGATTCCAAGAAGTGTTCCATCAAACATCAAGCCTTACATATATCCTTATGCCCAAACGAGTGAAATTGAATGTATGGTTGTAGGACTGCTATAGGTTGGTATAATTCAACCTAGTCAAAGTTCTTTCTTTGCTCCAGTGGTATTGGTACATAAGAAGGATTGATCATCATTCATGTCTCCATATTATAGGGAGCTCAACAAGCTTACTACTGAAGATAAATTTCCCATTCCCATCATTGATGAATTAATGGATGAATTACATAATTTACTTCACCAAGTTGGATCTTCATTCATGATTCATCAAATCAGAATGAAGACTGAAGAAATTCCAAAAACAACATTTAGAACTCATGAGGGTAGTTATGATTTTTTTTTCATGCCTTTTTTCCTTATGAATGCACCGTTTATATTTCAAGGTTTGATGAATTCCATTTTCAAACCCTTCCTTAGAAGGTTTGTGTTAGTATTTTTTGATGATATAATAATCTACAACAACTCTTGGAAGGATCATGTTGACAGGGTGATCAAAATATTGGAGGAGCAATAATTATATGTAGAAAGCTCCAAATGTTTCTTTGGAGTACAAGAGGTGGAATATTTTGGTACTCAATTAGCTCATAGCTCATCTTATCATACTAAATTTGATGGGAAAATGTATATAGTGAACAAATGTCTGAACTATATATTCATTTATTTTTATCTAATAGAAAGGCATAATGGGTCAAGTGGTTGCATCTGGATGAATGGTGGTATAACACTTCCTTCCATACTATAGCAAAGACGACCCCATTTATGAAACTTTATGGATATCATCCACCAACCATCACATCATCTTTAAAAGAAAATTCTAAGGTTCAAGAAGTGGAAGATCACATCGAGTATCAACAACAATTTCTCAAACTCTTAAAGGATAACCTCTCTTTTGCATAGAATAGAACAAAACAACAGGCAGATCCACATCATAGTGAAATAAGTTTTAATGTAGGTGACTGGTATTTCTACAGCTACAACCATACAAAAAAATGTACATCAATCAAGCTAAGAAGGATAATAAATTACCACCAAAGTATTATGGCCTGTACAAGGTTTTACAAAATATTGGTATTATGGAATACAAATCAGAGCTTTCTGCATCTTCCCAAGTGCACCTAGTTTTCCACGTTTCATGCCTAAAGAAGGTTATATGTGAGAAGATCCCATCTAAAACAATATTTCCAAAACTTGATGAGGAAGGAAAAATCATATTGGAATCAAAATAAGTCACAAAAACAAGAAATCGACAGCTACACAATCAATCAATTTTAGAGTATCTCATCAATTGGAAGATATTAGCCACTAAAGATTCCACATGGGAGGATGACAATTTTATATAGAAGCATCCATAACTACTAAAGCATTGAGGAAAACCATTTTTGAAGGAGAGTGGTGTGTTAGATCCCTAGAGTACTAGTGTAACATCTTATTTTTATTATTGTAACCCCTTTATTGTATTATTGTGCCCATACAGTCCCCATCTTGTTATTAATATGCCCCGTAGAAGCTCACTATTGTTTTTGTTGTGTTGTGCAATATTATTGTTATGTAGGCTCTAATTGTATTGTGACCCCTTAGACTTCTATATATAGAAAGGAGGCCTTGTCATTTGTATCGTTGAAGAATTGTTCATTTGTGTAATGTTAAGGAGGTTTCCCCCTCAAAGAGGTTGGTTTTTAAGTCGTTTCCCTATCTTTTCTCTCTTTTTGTGACCTGGTTTCATAACAACTCTTTTCCTACCTCTACCTTGCATTCTTCCTTTGTTCCCTCCACATCTATCTCTCTTTCCTATTATTCCTTTGCTTGCTCTTATTCTTCCTTCCCCTCTCTTTCTCTAACACTAGAGTATGGGGCCTCACATGGTGTGAGGGTTTTTGTGTCAATGAAGGCCTCATTGTCCATGTCTATTAATTTGAACCAAAGGATAGGGATACTTAGTTTTTTTAAGGGATCCACCACTATTAGTTTAATGAGAACATGGTGGCCTAGGTGTTGGTGTTTCCCCTCTCTCACTTTATGACTCATGTCCCTGATGGACGATAGGAGTAATTATGGTACACTAAGTCTTTTAGCAAGGGGAATTTTTTCATGAAACCTGAGTTAATGAAGTAGTATAAAATGGTATCAATAGACCACATTCATCATTCCTTCTTAGGATATTTATTTTAGGATATGGTAGGCCACCTCATCTCAGGGATAGGGTAGGATTTCTCTCATAGCTCCATTCTTGTCTTCGATGGTTTTTTGATAGGCAATAAAGAAGTACTTTTTCGTAGTGGCACTGGTGATTTTGTCTTCTCTTACCCATTTCATCCCTCAGTCTATGGTTTTCACCTTGCTAATTAGCTCAGGGGTAAGTGAAATAGCTAATACCCTAACCATAGTGGTGGCACTGACTTCTTTCTATAAGTTCAGGGCCATGGAAAATTCATATGAAATATCGTCATCATGTCCCTTCAACAGTTCAAAGAATTGTCTTATCAAAATTTCTAACGCATGAGGGTGGAGACGGATTCTTTTAGTGTCTCGGCGCTCCTTCTATTAAATCCTCCCCCAATCTCTTTTCTATGTTTTCAATGAAGTGGGGAGATGCTTCCTACAATAGTTTTGATGTGTAATTCAGTGGCATTAGAGGGTTGAAATCATTGATTCATGATAATAGCCTATATTTCCTCTAATTTACAACAAATTGTTTTCTTTCATTTCATAGTTTAACTGATATTTCCTGTATAATTTAGGGTGCACCAACATACAACTTATGGACATATGAAGGAGAGGGTGCACTTACTTTTTACCACATGGCTTGTGGTAAAGATACTAAATTGGAGACCAATTTTGCCCTTGGTAGCATTCCTTCACCATTTTAGTCTTCATGTACCCGTCTCTCTAGCTTCTTGTAGCATTTGTAGGCTTCTTCTAACTTCATCCTATAGAAATGGCAGAATAGGGTTTGACACTCCTCGCTGGCACCTCGAGCTTGTCCTCACTTTAACTATTTTTGAAATGAGTGTACATGCAAGATAATTAGAGCCCGAATACATAAAATGAAATTTTTGGTTTAGGGTTGGAGTGCGTGTGACCTGGAAAATACTCGAGGTTTCCTCTTTTGGACCACTGTCCCCACTTGGAGTAATCCTTCCCTTGTTCCTCATAATCAACACCCACTCTCTATGATCCAAATTAAATGTTGTGACACATACACATTGCATGAGTGCTAACAATGAATTTTTATTTACTGACTAAGGGTGACCAAGTTAATTGGAAACCTCCATCTTATTAAAATATATCCTCTTGACATTCACACATTTTTCGTTATTTACACAAAGGGAAGAGATGAGAGTTTTCCATACCTGTGCCTACCTCATGTTCAGCTGATGCAGGGATGTGCACGGTGGAGATGGAGTTTTTTATTTTCATAAAGGGAGTTGAGTTGATGTGTTCTTTTATTTCCTGTGTATATTTTCTTTTGTCCTTATTGTATTTGATTTTTGTTTTTGCTATGTGTGCATGTACTTTATTGATGTCAAAGTTTCTACTTCTGGTGGAGTGTCCTCTTTGGAGTGGTATGACTATTCTAGAGTGTATCATGAGTTCATATCACACCAGTACAAATGAAAAATATAACATTATGGATTTCTGCGAGGTTTTCATAGGTTGCTACATGAGGAGGTTCTCCTCCTGTAGCGGTCTTTTTCTTCTCTTCAAGGGTCTTCAAATTGCACAAGGGTGATGAGAAAGGATGTAAAGTGTCTAAATGATGATTTTAGGACTTAAATGAAGTGGTGTATATTTTTGGAAATGGAGGGGATGTGCTCTATGTGTTTCTCAATAGATTTTTATAGGGGTAAGATAGAGTGGAGGGATTTTATTGAAAAATATAATTTTTTTTATGAACTGTATTGGATGCCTGATGGATCGAGGGTGGACCATGGTGGGGGAGCCTTATTTATCATTGGAAAAGTCATTCATGGTGGTACTTTCATTCATATATCCCTCTTGTAGCCTTTGGAGCCCTCTTGTAGCATCACAAGACCTTCATATATCAGTTACAAGTCCTTCATATAACAATCCAGAGAGGGGCTGAAATTTGAATTTTGAGCTAATGGGATGATGGGGACTGGTGAGAAAATGAGCTTGGATTGTCAATATGAAGTGGATGGAGGGAGGAGTGGAGATAATCTTGAGGATGATATCCCTATAGCTATGGAATATGGAACTATCTTCAAACCTGTAAAAAGAGGGAAATTAACAGACATACTATGGATCCATTCATAGGCTTTTTCATTAGTTTTCTTTCATTCTCTCCTATTTTTTTAGACAAACATGCTACCTTAGTTGAGGTTTTCAACATGTATGCTTTTTGGGTGCCTCAAGAGAGGTCTTGACTAAGAGATCTTTGTTTTTATTGTTTATCTTTACTCCTGGGCTGCCTCAGAGAGGTTTTCAACCCAAGAGTTGGCCTTAGATGCCTCAAAAGGGTTTTCATCTAGGCTTTTATTTTCATTATTTTCTTTTTTCAAGAAAGTATCTATATATGCTATGGACTGGAAGCTATGATAGTACCAATCATATGGACTTCTTTGTTAATGGTGCTAATCAATTCTTCCTGAGACATAGGTTTTGTTTATACCTTTAGACTATAGCCATTGAAAAGAAAGGGAATCCCTTCGTCATCAATGGTCCTGATTTGGACAACTACGTTGTAATGAAATTTCTCTATCAATTATGGGCCTAATCATCTTGTCATCAATTTTCCTTTGAAATCCTTGGACATGGAGTCATATAATAATGCCCAATTCCATTGTTGAAAAACTTTGTCCTTAATATGCTTATCATGTGAAACCTTCCTCTCTAATTGTATTACTTCAGTGTGTAGGAGGGCCTTCATTCTGATCTCATCCAAGCCATTTAACTCGAGCATGCTATCTTGATGTTCTTTGGTGATAAGTCCAATTGGTTGTCATTCTCAAAGTGTTATACTCGAACTCAATAGAGAGCATAGATCTCTTTCCATAAACCAAATTTTATGGAGTGAAACTAGTAATCATTTTCCAAGTTGTGTTATAGGCCCAATTGGCCTCCACTAATCTGTCTACCCAATCCCTCCTACTCCTACTCACAACCTTGGTGGGTATGCTCTCTAATTCCCTATTTGTAACCTCTAGTTGTCCATTTTCTTGAGGGTGACAGGAATTATATTTTTCGTGTTTAATAATTTTATACCTTAACAAATTCTTGATTAGATGTAATGTGAATTGAGCTCCCTGATCAATGAGTATCTCTATAGCGTACCAAAATTTGTAGAATAAATTCTCACTTAAGAACTCAAAGGCTTTCTTGTTTGTTGTTTCCTTGACAACCTTTCTCTCAACCGACTTTGTCAAATAATTAGTGCACAAAATGATGTACTTTTTCTGTCGTGATGGTGGATCAATTGGCCCAATGTAGTTCATGCCCCAATTTTCAAATTTCTACAAGGACACATGGGGTTGTAGGGGAATTTCATCCTTGGGTGTGGGTTTCCCCATCCTATGGCACCGATCATGTCTTCTCCTGTACCTTCTTGCATCTTGGTGTAAAGAGGGCCATTAATAGATAGTTTGTAGAGCTTTGAAAGTTGTTCTCTTGGCAGCAAAATGACCCGCAAGGGGCCCATCATGGCAGGCTAATAGGATTTCAAATAATTAGTCTTCCCTGACACATCTCCTTAAAATCTTATCCAGCCCGAGATTGAAGATATTTCCCCAACTCCAAATCAAAGGGGTTCTCTTCCTTATGATTCTACTCTTCTCCCTAGAATATAGATTTAGAGGAAATCATGTAGCAACCTAGTAGTTGGCTATGTTAGCAAAACATGGAGAGAAAATTGAGATAGAAAATAAGTGCTCATATGAAAGTTGATCATCGAACATCCCTTCATCACCTACTGGCAACGAAATTCTAGACAAAAAATATTCAACTACAGTTTCTTTTCCTAGTTTGTTAATGATAGTTAAATCAAATTGTTGTAACAATAGAAACCGTCTAATAATTCTATCATTCACATCAAGCTTATTCCTTAAGTATCTGATAGCTTCATGGTCAATATCCATAAAATTTTGGTACCTAGTGATCTAGTGTCTGAATTATTCAAGGAGTGTACAACAACTAGGTGTTCTTTCTTAGTTACAATGTAGTTCAATTCAACCTTAGACAAATTTTTACTAATGAAGTAAATGGAATAAGGTAACTTACCACATGCTTGTCCCAAGTCTACCCCCACAACTTGGTCAGATGCATAAACATGGATATGGAAATGTAGTGCTCAATTTGGGCCATAAATATTGGTGCATCCCTCTGCTTTTGAGGAGTAGGTACACTTTTTATGATGGAAATTTTGTTTGGGTCCACTTGTATTCCCTCCTAAGATATCAAATGGCCAAGGATAGTCCCTGCATTGATTAAAAATTCACACTACTTATGACTAAATGAGAGGTTCATTTCAATGCACTTCCTTAGGAGTTTACCCAGCTTAGAGAGAGCCGCAATGAAGCTCACACCCACAGGGAGTGAAATCATCCATGTAGATCTCTACATAGTCATGAACTAACTTAACAAAGATGCTTAGAACACCCCTTTGAAAAGTTGAAGGGGCATTACATAAACCAAAATGAATGACCTTATAAGAAAGGGTACCCCATGGACATGCGAATATAGTTTTCTATTAACCCTTGAGGCTGATTTGGATTTGATTTTAACCAATGAATTCTTTCAAGAAAGAGAAGAACTTATTCCCTACAAGACCATCTAAAACTTGGTCAATGAAAGGTAAAGGAAAATGATCATTATTGGTGGCTATGTTCAATTCTTTGTAATCCACAAAGATCCCCCACTTCCCATTCTTCTTTGGGACCAAATCTAGAGTGAACACCCCCTCACTATCTGAAATGGGGTATATGAACCCTGGATCCAACAAATTTTGCAACTCTTCCTTTACAATGTCTTTAATGTTTGGATTCATTCTCCTCTAAGGTTGGTGCACATGTTTTCATCCCTTCTTGACGTATATGTGATGCGTAAAAACCAAAGGATGCACCCCCTTCATTTCTTTATATTTCAAAGCAAAAGAAACTAAGTTATCTCTCAAAGGTTTCCACAACTCTTCTTGGTTGGATGAGAGAGAAGGATTAATATTCAAGGCTCTAGATGGACCAAATTCTACAACTTTGACATGGGCAAGACTTGGGTCATGTAAGCATAAGTCAGTCAAATAATTACCCTCAGATCCATTTACAAGCTCAAGAAGAGGCATGGTATTGGGGCTTGGCCCTAGAGGATATGGTCAATGAGGTCACATTCATCACAGGTCCCCCCTCCTATAATAGCATCTAAGGTACAAATTGGAGGAGATTTTGTATGATACATGATGGGCCTCTAAATTAGACATAAATTAAGGTACACCTGACCATCATTCAACAAATAAAAGATCTATTTTTTCATTATATAATGTATTTTTAACTTTAATGTGTTCATTAGGAAGGTTTATGGATAATTGCATATTTGTGCCTAATATTATTTATTTTTGTGGAATATTGTGAGAATATTGGGAAGATTGTCAATATTTGGAGGAGGAGATAATTTAGGGCCTTTCTCCCTACTATAGGAGGATCAATATTAAATAATAAATCAAGAAGACATTCTGAAATAATTGCACAAATTATGGAGCTCCAATGATTGAGAAAATCTAAGAAAGTTTTCCCTACCATTTAATGTAGATTCCTAGTATTGGGAACTAGATCAAGCAATCAAGGGATTTTGGTGGAGAAATATTCTTGCTTTAATGGGGGATGATTCCTAATCATTTTGTATAAGTACCAATTCGAATTTGCATTTAGGGTTTGAATTTTATTAGTCTTCTTGTGGTGAGAACTCATATTTTTGCAACTCCACTTTAATTTTCTACAGAGATGTAATGGTATTGATGGAAATAATGAAGATTGGTGTCATTTTAAGCTTACAAATCTTGGCCTCCTTCATAGGAATCTATGTTTCCTTGGGATTGGCCATCCAAGAATCTGTTGGGTTGTGTTATATTCTTTCCATGACTAGCCTACGTAGTTAACCAGGACGGGTTAGAGGGGTGGCAGAGCTGCCCCATCATTGCATTGATTGCACAACGATGGCGTCATAGGGGGTTTGAAGGGGGTGGGTATCCCACTTGTATAGGATCTGGGGCAACACCCTAGGAAATATTGCTTTGGACCCTATATTAGGTTGGGCAAACCTACCTATGGTTTTGTGCATGGTTTTCACACATGGTTTTGGGCTCAATTGCTTTTGGTCCATGGTATTGGATGCTTCGACATGTATAAATATCTATTGTAACATTGAAAGGAACATAATGAAAAATCAAGCTAGTAGTCCTAGTTTTGGGATCCAATAGAAAATATATGTGTATATGTGTTATGCTCTCGCATTATTTATTTTTTGTGTTTTAGAATTCGTATGTAGATAATTTATATACGGGGTTAAAACCTACATTTGGTATCAAACCTATTTTGGTTTCAAGGGGATGCCTTTGTCATTGAGGGCGTTCGCTCGAGCTTGTGGTAGACTCTATTTAGTGGGAGATCTATGGGATCGATTATGGTGGTGAAAGAATATGGCGAGCAGTGGAAAGATAAAGATCAAGAAACTTAATGGTCAGAGTTTTAAGTTATGGAAACACAAGATGGAGGATCTATTGGTGAATAATGATCAGTTGATCGTGGTAGATCCAGGTACTAAACCAATGGGAGTGTCCAATGAAGAATGGAAGAAGTTGGATCAGAAGGCAAATAGCACAATATGATTGTGTGTCTTAGATTTAGTATTGCTGAATGTATCAGGGGAAGCTACGGTGAAGGTAGCACTCGTATTGATGCATTGATGCTTCAGGGAGTATTCGTATTGATGCATGGAGTTTGGATTGGAACTCTGTACAAGTTGAATGGTAGCATTGTTGTTGATGGGTGCAACAATTCTATTGTTCCTGAAAGTGGAACAGAACATCTAGTGGGCTGTAGAGAGAATACCATGCTGTGGCATCAAAGGATTGGGCATATTGGAGAGAAGGGCCTTCGAATACTTCATGGTAAAGGTATGGTATAAGCTATGAGTAATAGCTCAATGGATTTTGGCTTTTGTGAAAATTGTGTATATGGGAAGCAAAATCGGGTGATTTTCCCCTTTCGTAGTAAGAGGATGAAACATATATTACATCTTGTGCACAATGATGTGTTTGGACCTATGAGGTTTCCATCATTGGGTAAGTTAATCTACTATGTATCATTTATAGATGAATTCTCAAGGAATACATGGATATATTTCCCTAACAAGAAATTTGAACTCTTCGATAGGTTTAAATAATTTAAGGCTTTGGTGTAAAACCAGATAGAGAAGAAGATAAAGGTGTTCAGGTCAAATAACGATGGAGAGTTTTACAGCTAGTAATTTGAAGAATTCTGTAATAAATGTGGTATAGCATGGAAGAAGACTACTCCATACACACCCGAGGAAAATGGAGTTGCAGAAATAATGAACAAGACATTGATGGAAAGGGCAAGAATCATGCTCAGTGGTGCTAGGCTAGGATAAGAATTATGGGCGGAGGTGGTGGAGACAACATGTTACCTGGTCAACAGATCACCTTCATCAACGTTGGAGGAAAAGACTCCACAAGAGGCATGGACTTGTAAGAAACCCTCTCTTTCACATCTAAGGGTATTTGGATGTGATGCATATGTACATGTTTCAAAGGATAAAAGAACCAGGTTGGATAGTAAATATGAAAAGTGCATATTTATTAGGTATAAGGATTGTTTAAAGGGTTATAATATTTTGAACCCAGTAACAAGGAAGGTTGTGTATAGCCGAGATGTTGTGTTCAGAGAGGTGAAAATTTTTATTAAACATGAAGTCCCATGAAGGGAACCTCAGAAGATAGAGTTTGATCTTAAGGAGGAAGAATCAGACTCTACAACCAAAGAGGAATCGAAAGATGAAGAGCCACAAAATCCAAGTGTGAGAAGATTAGTTCAAGATAGAAGGTAGGCAGAAAGGTATAGTATATCTACTTTATGCTCAAATTTTTCTTTATCTATTACTAATGATGATCCCACAACTGTGAAGGAAGCAGTAGATTCAGAGGATGAAAAACTATGGAAAGAGGCCATGGTTGATGAAATGGCATATTTGCACAAAAATAAGGCTTGGGACCTAGTGGAGTTGTCATCTGGAAGGAAACCCATTGGCAGCAAATGGGTGTTCAAGGAGAAGATAAATGCAGAAGGAAAGGTGGAGAAATACAAAACTTGGTTGGTAGAAAAAGGTTATTCCCAGGTGCCGAGAATTGATTTTGGTGATATTTTTTCTCTTGTTGCCAAGGTAGCTTCTATTAGATTACTTTTATCTGTTGTTGTTGCTTTTGATTTTGAGGTAGAAGAAATCGATGCGAAGACAACATTTCTTCATGGGGATTTGGAAGAGGAGATCTTCATGAAGGAACCTAAATGATTTGCAGTGAAGGGTAAGAAAGAACTTGCATGAAAGTTAAAAAATTCTCTGTATGGGTTAAAACAATCACCAAAGATGTGGTATCAGAAATTTGATACATTTATATGAGGACTTAGCTTCACTAGAAGAAAAGAAAATAATTTTGTGTATTTTAAATTAATTGGTGACCACTTTATTTATCTAGTCTTGTATGTGGATGATATGTTGGTGGTTGGAAATGACAAAGAAATTGTCCACGTTTGAAGACCCAATAGTCCTCCAAATTCGACATGAAAGATCTTAGTGCTTCAAATTATATTTTGCGCATGGAAATTAAAAGAGATTAGGCAAAAAGGAAGCTCTAATATAACCAAAGGAGGTATGTTGAGACAATACTACAGAGGTTTAATATGCGAGAGAGTAAACCGATGAAGGTTCCTATTCATGATGGTGTAAATTTATCTATTGAACATTGTTCCAAGACAGAAGAAGAGGAAGAGGACATGTCCCGTGTTCGATATGCAAGTGCAGTCAGTAGCCATATGTATGCGATGGTCTGTACTAGACCAAATATTGCACATACAGTGGGAGTATTGATAAGGTTTATGTCAAAACCAAGAAAGGAGTATTGGAGAACAATGAAGTGGGTTTTCTGGTATTTGTGTGGTAGTAGTGATTATGGTTTCTACTACCAAGGAAGACCAGGATTGGATAGAGTTTCGGATATTCATGGCTTTATTGATGTAGACTGGGCTGGGGATCTAGATCGGAGAAGATATAAAAGTGGGTATGTGTCTAACCTATTTGGAGGTGCAGTCAGCTGGATGAGTAAGAAACAATCTGTAGTGACCTTATCAACTAGAGAGGCAGAATACATGGTAGCCACTCATGCAAGCAAATAAAGTATGGGGTTAGTACAGGGAGCTATAAGGATAGACCGTGATAGCCAAAGTGCAATCTCCTTAGAGAGTAACCCTGCTTATCATTCAAAGATAAAGAACATTGATGTTCAGTATCACTTTATGTGGGATATGATAGAAGACAAAAAGGTGTTGCTGGTAAAGTTGGACACTTTGAAGAATACTGCAGATGCATTGAAAAAATCCCTGAGTTATCAGAATTTATCTTGGAGTAGAGAAACAATGGGCATTACAGGGCTAGATAAATGACTAAGCTCTCCTGTGCCCCCCTTGGGAAAGAAAACAACAAGTGGGAGAGTGTTGGTTTGTGTTATATTCTTTCCACGACTAGCCTATGTAGTCAACCGAGGGGTTAGTGGGGGAATTTTGCACTGATTCTGCAGTGGGGGGGTCACAGGGGGGGGGTGCAAGCCCCCCTATTTAGGGGTTTTGAGGGGTGCAGGTAGCCACCCTCTACGGGGTGTGGGGCAACACCCTCGGAATTTTTTTTTTGGACCCTATATTAGGTTAGGCAAACATACCTATGGTTTTGTGCATGGTTTTCCCACATGGTTTTGGGCGCGATAGTTTTCAGTCCATGGTATTGGATTCTTTGGCATGTATAAATATGCATTATAACATTGAAAGGAACATAATGAAAAATCAAGCTCGTATTCCCAGTTTTGCGATCTAGGGGAAAATCTTTTTGTATATGTGTTTTATGTGTTATGCTCTCGCATTATTTATTTCTGTGTTTTAGAATTCATATGTAGGTAATTTTTGTATGATATTAAAGCCTGTAGGATCCTTAGATACGTTTTGTATCATTTACTTTTCTTCTTTTCACTTCTTATTCACATGCATCTGCTCTTCTTATTTTTTTCTATTTCTGCATTTAGTATTATTGATTTCTTGTTGTGTGGTTGGGTTAAATGGTTGAAGTTAGTTATTTTGCAGGATAGAAAGCATCATTTCATCTTTTTAACAACTTTATAAGGTCATAGTAATAATTTAGCTACTTGAATTAGCTTGCTTATTCCCAAATCTAGATTTATGGAAGTCTTTTGTGGCAAATAACAGTAAGTTCTTGTTCCTTTTTAGAGAATTCTAATGAGCTTCGATCGAGTTGATTCCACTTGCATTAGATCAAGAAAGAAAATAGTTAATAAAAAAATTTACCCCATTCCATTTTCACATGATTAGGTCAGGAATTTGATAGATTTACTAGCTCACTAGCTCTCGAATTTCTAGATTTTAGACTAGTAATTTTCTATCATCTTTTAGAATGGGTTAACGAAGGTATTTTTGAGTGATTCCACTTGTAATGGAGACCTAATAAATCCTAGTCATTACAATAATTTGTCTCATCCAATTTGGATTTGATTTGGTTGGCCATTCGGTGAATTATAATTCCCTATAGCAAATTTGTTGTTTCCTGTAGTAAGCTACACAAAACCCTATAATAACATTCCAACATATATATACTTGCCCAAATTTTCTCAATAAGCTTGGTTATTTTCCCTTACGGTTTAATCAATATCACTAGGCTCTAAATAAATTATTAGGGAAGACTAAAGGCCAATTAGGACTTTCCTCTCTACCGATGTAAAATATTTCAATGATTTGGGTTAATGGACAAATTTATGAATTGGATAATACAATAATGATTTTCTTGATTTCCACATTCAATGAACTCTATTTATGGATCTAAACTCTCTGAAACTCAATGGTCGAAATTTAGTTCATGATCTTTATTTTATGCAATTAGATTAGGTTCCTTTCCTTGTATTTTCTTTATTGCAATGGGTTAAGGCTTCAATTTCGAGCATCTCATTTTTTTCAATTAGTTTAGGATTTGATTTCATTACATGCACTAAATTACATCATGACATCAAAGGAAAGACACATTGTATGCTACACATATATTTTTGATACCTCTTAATTTTTTACGGACCCCGGGTTAATAATTAAAGTTTGTAGCCTTGGGAGTTGTAACATTCTTGTTGCAATATCGAGGCTCATCATGTTTTGGCACCATTGTTGGGGAGGTGTCAAAGTATGCATTCTCTTATTCCCTAGTTGATTAATTTCTTTTTCTTTATTCATGAACAAAAACATTTCATTAGGCAAATTTCATTATATTACCATTCTTATTCAAAAAAAAACAAATTAAAAATACTTCTCCAACAGCAACCCACCCATTTGATCACGTGGTACAGGGACATCCACATCACCACTCATTTTTGTAGGTAGAAGAAGAAGGGGTGGTGGACAAGGAAGAACAAATGGCTGGAAATATTGATGATGAAGAAGATCCTCTTGGATTCCCCATTCAAGATACTGATGTCAGTGTGCACATTGAGAACATCCCTCAACCTTTTCTTCCAAACTTTCATGGTCTAAGGTTAGAGGAACTAGAAAAATTTCTTTTTGAATTTGAAATTTTTTGCCGATCTTATGGTTACTTCTTAAAAACTCAAAAACTTATATTGCTTCCAGCAAAATTGAAGGTTAAATATCTTAAATAGTTCATGCATTTAGGGACTAATTCAATAAGATCATGGAATGATATGTAAAATATATTTCTAGAAAAATATAAAGATCATGATCTTCAGAATAAATATTTAGAATTAGTCAAAATGAAGATGAGAGCCTTGAGGATTTAATAGAGAGGATCATGTATAATGTTAAGAGGGAAAAACTACATCATTTAGGATCTGACACACTAAAAACCCTCTTACTTAGAAAAATTAGGGATGAGTGGATTGATCTCTGTGATCTCATTAGTAGAGGTGATGTATACAAATTATCATTTGAAGAAATGTGTGAAATGTTCAAAAACATATCAAGAGGAAGGGAAAGAATAAGTAAATCAACATCAAAATCAATAAGAGAAGCTAAACTTGGAAATGTGTTTGATGGCTTTAAAACATAAAGTCTTGTTAGAATATTGTATATTACAAAGCAATGGAACACATAAAATATTGCAAAAACATAAACACAGAAAATGCATAAAACAAGAGAGACACAGATATACATGGCTCACCTAGTTTGGGCTACATCCATGGAGAAACAACCAATCCTTCCTTTTATATTATCCAGTAAGCTAAAGAGATACAACCTACAACAGATCTGTTGTAACACCCTCTTTGCTCTCAATATCCTCTCTTTTTCTCACTCAGAATACAGATCTACATAGATGCAATACAATTCCCTCATATATAGTGAGGGGTTACCTCTTAGGGCGAAAACCCCTAAATTAAACATAACTTCTACTGTCAGATCTCTACCTAATGAATACCCAGATTGACTAGAAATTACTATACTTTTACAAGGCAATTTTACATCTATTCTTAGCTTCGGGGGCGCTGCACTGAAACGCCCCACCAAGGGGGGCTCCCCAAAGGTCGCAGCCACCCCCCCCTCACCCCCCTTGTAGCAAATATTTTATGGGTGGTGTTGCCGCCCCATTTCGAACTGGGGTCCAATGTGGCGATACTTTTCAATACAGAAGGTAATCAGGCTCCACATCCAACAAGTCTTATCAATCTAACCAAACAAGTAGAAATGTTAAGAATGCAATATTAGGAAAAAAAAGATGTTGATATTTGTGTTGTCCATGTAGAATCACATTTTCTTAAATATTGCCCCTCATTACCAAGGTTGAAGGAAGTTTACCAATTGAACAATGGAGCAAATCAATTTCCAATGCATCTTTGTTATGTAGCCCCAAGAAGACCATGGTAGCCTATTCAACCTAATATGATGCAAGAACCTAATTCACAATTTCAAGCTTATGTAAATCCATCTCAAAATAATTGGAGCACACCCTTTCCTTGGAAACCTTAGCCATCTCATCCTCAAAACCAACCTTGCCAACAAGTTTGGAAATGAACTTATAGGATCCATCCACAATATCCTCAATATTTTCTTCAATATCCTCCATACCCAAATCCATGTTATCCATATGATTCACCTCCACCACAACCACAACCCCAACCACATCCATCTCAAATATCAACTCCCACCCAACTACCTGCACCACCATTTCTGAACCCACACGATGAAGTAGCTCAGCCAACTTACAATGTTGAGACACAACACTTCCAAAAACTCCTCTTTATCTAAATGGTATTCATCTTATCTTAGGAAGAGTATCACAACAATGAGATTCTCTTGATATATTGAAGGGCAACATGCATAAAAAAGAAGATTCAAATGATCGTACAAAAGAATTGTTGGCTACATTTGACGAAGATCAAACATGAGAATCAAAGATTGGGAAAGTTCCCTCATTCTTACCATCAAATCCTCCATGTGTTTAAGATAATAAATTGCAAAAGGAAGAAGATTTGAATTCAATGGAAGAAGAAGACATCCAAGATTATCCAAATCAGAAAATGGACCAAGGGCATCACAACTATATTCAAATATGGTTCTAGACAATCACTAAGTTGCAACAATACTCTATTCTTCGATTGTGCTTGATATGATCAAAGTCAAAGAATTTGGTCTCTTACATTCAGGTACATGTCAAAGAATATGTTTCGAACCTACACATGAGTTTATATGTCATCTAGTAGTGGAAGTGATTCTATTGGAAGTATTCCTACACTTGAAAATGATTTTGTTTTTTAAAGTAGAGTAGGATAGGAAAAGAAATAAAAAAAGAAAATTAAGTGATAAAAATAAAATCTCAAGTGAAAACTACCTTTGAGGCACCTAATATTCACTCATTGATTGAAAACCTCCATGAGGTGATTAATGTGTTGGAAAAAAATAAAAAAGAGAAAAAAGAAAATATCCTAGGTGAAAACCTCATTTGAGATGCCTAGGTAGACGTACTATTTGAAAACCTCATTCAGTTGACTGGTAGGCCTAGAAGAAAATAAGGGGAAAAAATATTTTCTCCATGTATCTCTCTCATGAATGCAGGTGCTCTCTAACATTTGCGAGGAACAAAAACAAGTTCGCACCAAAAATAAATAAATAAATAAATAAATAAATAAAAATAAAAATTGGTCAAAATTATAGTCAAAGGAATACAAATTTTGACTTTCTCCTCCTTTGCTCAGATGCTCGAGAAGGACCAAGGTCATGACAATCCATGACCATTATCTATTTCCACTATCCACCCATCATTCCTGAGCTTTTCCCATTCATTTTCCTTGTCCTAAAATACTATATGAAGGCTTTGTTCTACTTCAAGAAATAGAAATACATAGAGAATAAATTTATTTTTGTCATTTATTGAAAACCATTCATCCATTTACCAAGTTGTTTTAGGTAGAGATGCATATGGATGATAGTAACATGTTCAAGAAATTTCAGCAAATTCCAGTGCATAGTTTTCGAGGAATTGACCTCCATCAACCAAAACCATTTTTGGATTTTATTGATATTCATGCATCCACTTGCAAAGATGTTTCATGGGGAGATGCATATGGATGATGGTAACATTCCCAATCAATTTTAGAAAATTCTAGTGCACAATTTTGCGAGAAATTGACCTCCATTACCTACAATCATTTTTGAACTTCATTGATATTCATGCGCCCAATTGAAAAGTTTTTTTATGGGGAGCTACATAAGGAGGATGGAAACATATTCACACATTTTCAACTCAATCTAGTATACCATTTGGGAGATATGGGTTTAAACATGCTACTGCAAGGTTTCCTACAGTACTACATGATGTCCTAGTTTATTATAGAAAATAAGTTGAAAGCTATAGGAAGGTAAAGTGTGGGAAAGTTTTCTAATGGTGGAATAAGGTATAGGGAAATTGAAAATCACCGATGGCCAAGCCCAACACTCCAAAAAGGCCAGATTTAACTAAGATAGCTTACTCATGGTAACTAGAAGACAAAGGTTTAGAATCACCAATCTATGAGGACCTGTGCAGAAGAAAACAAAGGAAATCATCACCTTAAGATGACCAAGGATCAATCATAAACTCAACACCAACATGCATGTCTCTCAAAAAACCATCACGTAGGTATAGGTATGCAATATTCTTGACCTCTTCTCTTAAGCATGTTATAGCTAGAAATTTATTGTCAATACATGAGGGATGAGGTTTTATAAGCTAAGCATGTGGTAGTAGTCTCAGCTGCCTTTAGCTAGCTAATTGTAGCTCACTCCTTCACTCATATAATATGGACAATCCAAACTATGAAAGGTGATGATTTCAAGGAATGGGAACAACAATTAAAATAGGAAATTTGTGCAAAGGCCAAGTCACCAAAGCACTTGAAACCCTCCATCCACTTCATATCAACTATATATCCATCATTCATCCATCCCATTTCATAAGAAAAAAATTAGCATTGTTCAACAACAAACCCTACACTTTGTCTCACCCTAAAAAATTCTTGAAAAAAGCACACTGAGCACATCCTCTCCATTTTCAAAAACCTACACTACTCTCTCTAAGCGCTAACATCATCCTCCAAACCCTCTACATCATTTCTCATCACTCCCATATAGTTAGAATACCCTGAAAAGGAAGGAATGGCTTCTATAGCAAGACAAAATGTTGCTACAAGAAGGAAGAAATAAATAAATTGTGCTAAACAAACAAAATGGCAGTACCTAAGAGAGACCTAATCAAAATAGATAACTCCAAGGAAATTAGGCAATATTATAGGCCACAAAATAGAAGAAGAAGGAAAAAAATGCAATAAGACATTCGCCATGAAAATATAACTAAAATTGTAGTGATGTAAAGAGGCTTTCCAAGAGCTCTCTAATCTCTTTCTAGATTTTGTCCAAGGCCTAAAAGATGTTACAAGAAGGGGAGAAAGGCATGGAAGTCAATTTGAAGGCTTATCGTAGCCTAATAATATCATTTCTACTAAAAATATGTTTAAACAACCTAATACAAGCATTCTTGTAGTTACTATAGGCTACTACAGGGTTTCATGTAGTTACTACAAGAATTAGTATGGGATGTCCTAGTTCTCATCTAAAGGCATTTTGAAGGTTTCATAGGTGTCCAAATGGTGCAAAAAGGTAGCATGAGGATGGAGAAGGATGTGGAAGACCTTTCCAAACTGAAAACTATTCAAAAACCCATCTTGAATAAGGGGAAGAAGGCAGGCTAATGGTCTCAAGAAACATTGTGATTTTTTCTATGAACAAACAATTTTGGAAAAATGAGTAAAAATGTAATATAGGTTACAAGCGATAGAATATGAATGAAATGGACCTAGCAACCAAGAAATTTCACTTGAAAAGAGGAAAGTTATGTTTTTTTTCCTTGAAAGACCATTAAACAATCATGAAAAGAAGAACTACATTTCTTTGCTTGTCCTTGCAGGACCTACAACCAAGATTCTTAAGAGAAAAAAATGAGGAATGCTCAAGAGAGAGGCCACTGAGGCCATGAATGAGGCACAGTGAGTTCACTAAGTTTCTCAGAGTATGAGCAACACTTTCAATAGGGGGTATGGTGTGCCTCTAAATTAGACATAAATTAAGGCCCATTTGGCCATCCTTCATCACATTAAACCTCTCTTTTTGCATTAGATAATGTATTTTTTACTTTAATATGTTCATTAGGAAGGTTTCTAGATAATTTCATATATGCACCTAATATTATTTATTTTTGTGGAATATTGTGAGAATATTGGGCAAATTATGCAGATTTGGAGGAGGAGATAATTTAGGGACTTACTCCCTACTACGATCCATATTAAATAATAAATCAAGAATATATTTTGAAATAATTGCACATACTTTGGAGCTTCAATGATTGAGAAAATCTAGGAATGTTTTCCCTGCCATTTAATGCAGATTCCTAGTATTGGGAACTAGATCCATTAATCAAGGATTTTGGTGGGGAAAGCTTCATTCTTTCATGGGGAATGATTCATAATCATTTTCCATAAGTACCAATTTAAATTTTCCTATAGGGGATGATTTTTATTATTCTTTTCGTCTAGCGAACACTTATTTTTGTAGCTCCACTTTCATTTTCTACAGGGATGTAATTGTATTGATGGAAATAATGAAGATTGGTTTCATGTTTAGCTTCAAAATCTTGGTCTCTTTCATATGATTTTGAGTTTCCTTGGGCTTGGCCATCCTAGGAGCCTTAGATCCCTTTTGTATCATTTACTTTTATTCTTTTCACTTCTTATTAACAATCATCTCTTGTTATTAATTTTTTTCTATTTATGGATTTAGTATTATTGGTTTCTTCTTTTGGGATTGAGTTAAATGTTTGAAGTAAGATATTTTGTAGGATGAAAAGCATCATTTCATGATTTTGATAGATTTTGAAAGTCAGTAATCTTTGAGTAACTTGGATTAGCTTAATTATTCCCAAATCTAGATTTCTGGAAGTCCTTAGTGGCAAATAACAATACATTTCTGCTATTTCTTAGAGCATGATAAGAAGCTTCAATTGATTTAATTCACTTGCATCAGATCACAAAAAAAATCTAGTTAATAGCAAAAATTACCTGATTGAATTTCACATGATTAGGTTAGGCATTTGATAGATTTACTAGCTCACTACTTCTCGAATCTCTAGATTTTAGAGTAGTAATTTTCTATCATCTTTTAGCATGGGTTATCATAGGTATTTTTAGGTGACTGCACTTGGAATGGAGAATTAAGACATAATATTCATTAAAATAAATTGTATTAACCAATTTCGATTTGATTTGGTTGGTCATTTGGTCAGTTATAACCCCTTGTAACAAGTTTGTTGTTTCCTCTAGTAAACTACAGGAAACCCTATAGTAGCCATCCAACATGTATATACTTGCCCAGATTCATTTAAGAAGATTAGTTATTTCCCCTTAGGGCTGAATCAAGACACTCACGATCTAAATGAATTATTAGGAAGACTAAATACCACTTAAGACTTGCATCTTTACCCATGCAAAATATTTTAGCGATTTTAGTTAATGGACAAATTTATGAATTAGATAATACAATGAGGATTTTCTTCATTGCCACATCCAATGAACTTTGTTAATGGATCTAAACTCTTTTAATTGTAATGTTTGACATTTAATTCATGATATTTATTTCATGCAATTAGAGTAGGTTTCATTCCTTGTATTTTCTTTCTTGAAATAGGTTAAGGTTTCCATTTCTAGCATTTCATTTTCTACAATTAGTTTAGGATTGTATTTCATTACATGCATGCCATTACATCATGACATCAAAGGAAGGACACGTTTCATTCTACACATATAGTGTCCATACCTGTTAAGTTTCTATGGACCCTTGGTTGATAATTAAATTTGGTAGCTTTGGGATTTGCAACATTCTTGTTGAAATACCAAGGCTTATCAATGAAGGTTTTAACCCCATACAGAAATTACCTGCATACGAATTCTAAATCACAGAAAAATAAACAATGTGAGAGCATAACACATAAAACACATTTGCACAGAGATTTTCCCCTAGATCCCAAAACCGGGATTACTAGCTTGATTTTTCATTATATTCCTTTCAATGTTACAATACATATTTATACATGCCGAAGCATCCAATACCATGGACCGAAAACCATCATGTCCAATACCATGGAC